>JAVSBV010122500.1:0-18883 GCA_033117975.1 Parotocinclus spilosoma | reverse complement strand
CAAAACTCTCAAGAAAACTTTTTTCACATGGTCATAATGGGGTATTTTGTGTAGAATTTTGAGGAAAAAGATTAATTGAATACAATGTGGAATGAGGCTGTAACGTAACAAAATGTGGAAAAAGTGAAGCGCTGTGAATACTTTCCGGATGCACTGTAAGTGCAGTTTCCCAATATAATTTTCATTTTAAATTATTTGAAGCCAAAAGGTTTGGAAGGTTTTGTGACCTGAAAAGGTTCAACAGTTCTAAATATTTTTGCTTGTACCACGCATTTACGTGTTTAAATAATACGCAATATTATGGTACTTATGAATACAGGTACGCTCTGCTTAACGTCCATTCGATCCACCGCAGTTCGCTTTAACGGCCAGTACCTTAAGAATGATAAAGAAAGAAGTCGACTCTTATTTACATCTAATTAACAACCGAATACCAACTCTCAACAAACTCTTGCGGCACCTGCTGACTAAAAAGAGAATGGCAGTCTTGAAAGGCAAAAATAATGTGTAATATTAGTTCTATATGTGTTATAAAGATAAAACAATGTGTATTGTACAGTACTACAAATTTGTGTTTTAATTGAAATTATTGTTTAAAATAAAACATTGAGTAACATCTAATCTACTATGTAACTTTGGTTACAACTTGTATTGCAGAATGTAATGCGGACGTTAAACGGAGCATGCCTGTATGATCTACAGAACCAACACCCAGCTGAACCTGCACCCAGTTCCTTGTTTGGTGTGCTTCCACCAGTGATTATGCTAAGCTAAATATCAAGCAGAAATGTAAAAGCTGTGAGTAACAAATTCCGTGTTCTAATTGGTTGTTCTGATTGGTTAAAGTTCTGCCTGTGTTGGTTATGATTGGTTATGATATGATTGTAGGACAGTCGGTCGTTTCTAATTATATAGTCTAATCTTATTATCCTCTATTCCTTAAAACAATCTGCTTATTATGTACAGAAAAGAAGTTAATGTGAGGAGTCCTTAAAAGGCAATTTCAGTGGGTCAGTGAAAAGAATAGAAGGTGTAAAATGAATAAGGGAGACAGAGCCTTGCCAGGTACATCCCTTCTTAATAAAACTTCAAGCATGGAAATAAGACCCTAGCGCTTCACTATACAGACTTTATGATAAGATTCTTTGTGAGCTTTTTGTAATGTTCTTAGAAGAGCTGCTGGCCTTGTCACTGCACCACAGGTCGGGTGGACTATATATACTATAATAGAATATTCACTTTTCTGTTTTTATGTTCTTTTATTTCAAATGCATAAAAATCTTTATTGTCGGTTATGCTGGATGCTGAATTATACAGACATAATTTTTGGTCATTTTAATACTTGTTGTATTAAAGCTTGTTACAAAAATAAGTTATACAAATGTCTAGGTAAACAATGCCAAAGCTAATGAGTTCTGAATTATTTATTATTAAATAGGACTATTTTAATAGTTAATCTGCAAATATGGCGAGAAAGCTTGTGCCACCTGACATTTGTCTGTTCCCTATAATCCCTAAATTCCCTAAATCTTCTTACATAACCCAGCACATATGGTGTCCATGCATATCCCTTACATCTTAACTGGAACTCTGATAACTACAGCCGAGGTTAACATAAAATAAAAAAAATCGACCTCAGCTTATTCTAATCTGAACACTTAGTCTGCTCATCTAAAAGATCTGCGATCAAATGTTACAAAGCTGCTCTGTTTCCTCTTTCCTTCCATATGTACTTTAGTTTTATTCATCTTTCTTTTCTTTCTTTTTTTACCATTCTTTTTTTTCCTTTAATTTACTTTTCATTTATTTTCCGTTTTAGCTTTAGTTTTTCCCTTTAAAACTTACCTTAGTTTTATTCACCTTTCATTTCCTTTTTAGTTTTATCGTTATTTTAGTTTTATTCACAAATTTTTTTATTTTTTTTTAGCCCTATCCTTTAGTTCACTTTTTATTTCCATCCTTACTTTAATTTGATTCACCTTTCATTTATTTCCCTTTTAGCTTACTTTTTCCCTTCCATTAGTTTTATTCACCTTTCTTTATTTCGTTTTCTGTTTAGCTTTTCTTTCCCCTTTTTGTTTTTATTTCATTTTTTCCCCTTTTATCCTTACGTTTTTCACCATTTGTTTTATTTATTTTTTTAAGCCTTCTATTTTAGTTTCCATTTTCTTTCTCTCCTTACTTTAGTTTGATTCACCTTTCATTTCTTTTCCTTTTTCTCTTTTAGTTATCTCCTTACTTAGGTTTATTCACCATTTACTTTTATTAGTCTTCTCCTTTGGTTCGCTTTTTCCTTCCATCCTTAGTTTAGTGTTATTCACTCATAATTTCCTCATTTCCTTTCTCATTTTTCTCTTTCCCTTTTCTCCTTTTTTCCCTTGCACCCTTTTCCTATCTTCTTTCTTTTGTCTACCTTTTTCTTTTTTTCCCCTCTTGGCTTGTTTTCAGTTTTCCTCTTGTATCTTCTCTTTATCACTTTCTTCCTTTGTCTCTCTCTTGCTTTGTTAAATAGTTTCACTTTATTTTTCCTCCAAATATACCCCCTTGTTGTTACTCTTTATGCCTTAAATATTTGAGACATATTAAATAAATACATTTTTATTTTAGCGTTTTTCCACACATTTGGGTGAAGTTTCTATCTTATCACGTTTAGGGATTTTTTCCTTTCCACTGTCCCCCTAGGTTTGCTAAATTTGTACCATTGTAAAAAGCGCTGTTGAAATAAGACTTTGGATTGGGTACGAGAGTTGTATTAGCATCATGCAAGTAATTAGATGACAGAATTGAACTCTTATTTATCAATTGCATCCTTTTACTTCTTGGTTTTGGTAATTTAATTTTGGTGAAATTTGCCAAAAGTCTTGATTTCGTTGTTGTACATGGTGAGTCAAAAGATACAGGACACCCTTTTATTTCTGAAACAAAAGATAAAATGACATATCTGAATACCCCAGTAACTGGGGAAGGGGTCCGGAACATGGCCGCCATCTTGCAAGCTGCCATATTGGATCATGGGTGGGTTTTTTTTCCAAATGGGAAGGTGGTCATGTAACATAACAAATTGTATTAGACAATGATTGCTGCAAACACATTTGCAATATCTCTTGTGGTTCAAAAAGTTATCAACACAAAGTTCAAAACGTTTGTTCATCACAGGTAACTGAAGTTTGAATTGATGATTCAGATGTCTGGACTATACAGCTGACCAGAAACATCACAAATGTCACACAGCACTGTTACATCCCTCATAACCAAATTCAGAGAAACCAGGACTGTGTAAAACAAGAGATATAGTGATCGTCTGAAGACCAAGAAACCTCAACAATGGTTTTGGAAGCTTTTGGGAAAAGTTCATGATACAGCACAGGATGTGTCCTGTTTCTTTTGACTCACCCTGTAGTGGAAATCCATGAATATAAACGTGACATAACTGCAGTACAAAATACAGCTAATATTATAAAAAAAAAAACACAAGTTATTATAATATAGTGTGAAAAATTATACTGTAATTTCTGTAAAGGTTGAAATTTCCAGTAGTTCACAGGAGTTTTATACGCAGTCGAAATTAAATGGCCGTGATGCGGGAGGGTGAGGGTGAAGGTGAGGGTGAAGGTAAGGCAGCAGAGCGGCAGGACCTTGTAACTTCAGGAGGTTAAGTGCATAGCACCTTGGGTCTCTTACGGAAGTGAGCCTTTATTCGTTTTTAGTGCAGCTGAGTCAGATTACAGTGGAAGTCTTTCTTCAGCAGAGCAAGCGTTCTCTGTTAAATCATGCTGATCACTGATGCAGGCCCGGTCCTGGCCTTCTGGGGCTCTGGTCCATGCCTCCCAGAATTCTCCGCAAACCAGGTGACATGAGGAAAGGCTTGGCCGGTGTGCCGTCGTTCCTCTCCAGATCCTCACCTGGATCCAACAACGAGAGAAACGTTTGGAAGGGTTGGAACGACAGATTTACGGCTTCTGCACTGTGAGAAACTTACAGAAACACAGGAACAGTGTGTCCACACACACCGCGTAGACGCTGAAGAAGCCGTGTGCGATCAGGTACGAGCCGAACACCACGGTCTGACCGTGAGAGGGAAACACAAACGTAAGTCAAGCAAGAGCGGCAGAACCTACAAGCTGCCGGACACGGGTTCCTTACCAGCAGAGGGACCCAGTAGTTATTCAGCACTGGAGCTTTTTCCTGAATGATCGGAATCTTGTGTGTGAAAAAAAAGAAGGCGATCGCACCTGCAGACATGCAGAGAGTCAGAACAGCACGCCTCTGCCCCCTACTGGTACACTGGAAGTGGTGCTTGCAACAAATATCAAGGTACATGCTCAGATTTGTAGAGATTTGTCAGGTAACATGGCTCATCCATAGATAAGAAGCATCGCAGTAAGTCATTAAATATCCCTGGAACCTCAGTAAGTAGGTTATCAACTACTTTTGGCTCCTACTTTTTTTAAACTTTAAACTGCATTTTAAATTTAATCCAAAATTCTAATTCAAACGTCTGCTATTTTATTAAAATATGATGCCAGCTTATTTTAATCAGAATGCTTTCCCTTCTTACCAATTAGGTCTGGGGTTTTTCCTTCTTTGATGTCATGTTTACTTTTGACCTTGTTTTAGTAACTGTAGATTTCTATTTCTGTTCTTCTTTTTCTTTTAGAAAAGTCCAAAAGAATTTCTTTCTCTCTTCCTTCTTTATCTATTTCTTTCTTGTATTACTTTAGTTTTTTTTTTACTTTCTTGTTTTTCTTCTCTCACTCATCACCCATTCATTCCTTTTTTATTAACTTATTCCTGTTCAGGGTCGCAGGAAAACTAGTATCTAGCCGGCACCACAGGGTACAAGGCAGGGACATGCCTAGACAGGGTGCCAGTCCATCCTTAGACACTTATGCATACTGTAGAAACTCCATGCATCTCATTACTTTCTTGACTGAGGGGAGAAACCCCAGGAGTGGAGTAAACCTACATGGACTTGGGAGAACATGTAAACTTCACACAGGCGGAGTCCGAGGTCAGGATCGAACCAGGGATGCTGGGGCTGTGTTCCTATATTATGAAACAGGAGCACTGCGTCCTGAAGTGTACATCATGTTTTGTTTGGAGAGTACGAGAAAACGATCAGACTCACCGACACTTCCTGTAACCAGCAGCTTTCCTAAAAATAGCAGAAAGTCTGTGACCTTATCCAGCACTGCGACCCTGTAATACATGAGAACAAGTGCAGAAACATGACATTAAGCAACATAACCGCTTCATCTGAAGAGCATCTACCCATAAAATCATCCTCACCTCACCACGTTTCTCATTAAGAGAAAGAACGCTTCACGAGCTGACGTACAGAAGCTCCGCCCATAGATTGCAATCTAGAGAGAGAATGGAAGTATTACATGAAAGCTTCGTCATTATCATCTAATCCATAAGTTTTCGGCCGTGCCCCCTTTTGTAGATAAGAATATTTCTGAGGCCCCAAATACTGATGCACATGGCAAGTCAAAGACTTAGTGATAGTGCTTAGTGATAGTGATAGAAAGATAGTGCTTTTTTTACAATGGCTTTACAAAAGACCAATTCTGAACTAAACACGCCTAGGGCAACAGTGGCAAGGAAAATTTCCTAATGTTATAAGGAAGAGCATGGGAGGGACCTGCATCAAAATGGGACCTGCTTGGATGGCTCAGAAGTTAAATGTAAGTATAAAACTAATTTATCTGGTCACATAAGTTTGTATTAATGCTCTTCCGTATAAGGAAATTTCCCTTGCCACTGTTGCCCTAGGCTTGTTTAGTTCAGAATTGGTCTTAGATATTAAAGTATATTTTTAAATTGTGAAGCCATTGTAAAAAAGCACTATATTTAAAAACAAAGTAAATATTACCAGGTAAATAAAATATTGATTCAAATAATGTAAAAAAAAGATAGGTGCATTTAGTTATTATTTAGTATGATACGCAGGAGTCTTGTGTTATTAACCAAACTCCACTGGAATTTATTAAACCTTGTAATTCATAAAAAAACTGCAACTGAACAAACAAAAGCGGCAAATCACCTTCACAGTGGATTAATAAGGGACGTTCATTATGTACCTTCAGTTTTTAACTGCTTTCTGCTACTCATATTTTCTCAAAATTTAACCAAATTTCCTCCCAGCATTCTTTCGTTTCGTATCTATCAATTACTGTATAACAATTATAATAAATGGATGTTCGGCTGCTCACCATGATGTAGGCGTTTCTGTTCATGAAGCGAATAAATCTCTCCAAGCACCAGAAGCAGCACTTCAGACAACAAAGCAGAAACCGAGCAAGAACATTATGAGCTCCTGCACACACACATACAATAATAAAGGGAAAGCTTTCAAATGGGTGCACATGGTCAGAAACAATACTCAGACCGACTGTGGAGTTTAAACGATGCTCGACCCCCACACCATTACACCACCAGCAGCCTAAACCGTGGATCCATGCTTTCACGTTGTTTAAACCAAATTCTGATTCAACCATTCGACCATGTAGCAGCAGAAAACAAGATCAGACCAGGTGACGTTTTTCCTATCTTTTATTGTCCAGTTTTGGTGAAGTTCTTAGCTGGCAGAACAGGAGCAACACCCGGTGTGATCTTCTGCTGCTTCCAATCTGCCTCAAGGTTTGACACAACATAACGTAACTTTCTATCAGCTCATGCCAGATGACATTCTCCTCTGATCTCTGGCATCAACATGGATCATTCTCTGTTGAAGCCTACAGGTGGCGCTGTAATACAACAACTATGCCACTAGCTATGTAATAACATGAAAGGAAATGTAGAATAAGGACACAAATGCAGTGGCATTAATGCAGTCCTGTTACTCCACTTACCCTTGAGCTTGTGGTCTAGATATTCTAATGCAATCCTGATCAACTGGACCACAGCTAAGATCAGCGAACCAAAGGCTAGAGATCCTGTGTGATACCTGCAAGCACAACACACAAACCACTCACATTTTGCTCCTATATTGAAGTCCATTTATAATTCAAAACACCCACATTTGATTTAGGAATTTTTGTGGATAAGAAAACATCTAGTCCTGCAATTTTGCCAGCTTTGAACTGTGGAGAATACAAAAAGCTTCAGAAGACCAAATTCTGTGCTTGGCTCAAGACTTACAAATATAACATGTTACATCATGGTTGATATACGTGGTTTTCACAGTCTAATGGTCACATTACATGCTTTAAGCATACAGAGGTTAACAGTATAATATGAATAACAATATGACAACAGAAAATGTCTCCCCTCTTTGACACTAATTAAATATTCAAACTGCAAAAAAGGTTTAAATAAAAGAAGGCAATCATTAGTCTGCTCTGACTTCAACAGCCAGTTTGCTCCTTACCGTACAGCCCGGGCAAAAGAGGAGAACACAGGGAATGATGGGATATCAGCAGGTTTGCTCTTGGCCCAATAGTAAGAGGCGAAAGCTCCGGCGAGCGTACACTGACCCAATGCAATGGTGAAATTCACCAACCAGAGGAAGATGAGCAGGTTACATAGCTGCAGTACGAATATGTAACGATGATATAAACTTTCTCCTCCATAGAAGCCGAAGAGACACTGAGCACCAGGACACTGCTTCGTGATATTAGTTCTGTTAAAGGTCTGTCAGCGGTGAAGACACACAATAAAAGAGTGAGAAAGGCAGAGAGGTGGGACTTTAAATCACTACACAGGTAAGAGTCTAGTAAGGGCCAATCAGAAAGGCATCACAATATTAGACTGATATGATTGACTGACAGATCCAGATTATATTAGGGGTATAAATCATTGCTGTATTTGAGATTGGAACAGAGCGAATGGCTCACTTCTGGACTGCACGTCTGATTGGTGTACTTGCAGCCAGGCTGCGCAGACATGACCTTGTAAACAGCTTTCCCAGAAGATGCCAGAAAGCTGAATTCAGTTAAGGTAAACGATTGACTCTGCAGGATGCAATAAAACCGTCAGTAAGTTAGTTAGATCTGGTTAGTTGATTCACCTGATCCAGACTGTCAGCTAGATCTAGACAATTTAATTGTCACAGTATCATGCAACAACAAATACAAGTTTCCAATAAAGGAAAACCAGATTTTACGCCTTGTCTTTGCACCTCCTGGCTGGCTCACCAAATCTCTGATTTTAAAGTAACTTCATGCCTACTAACAACTGCTTGTCAAGACAAACTCAGGCACTTAATACATGAAAGAGAAACAATTTATTCATTTATTAAGCTAAACCTTATCTTTGCCCCTGATGTCTGGCTCACCAAATGTTATTTTTGGAGTACACTATAATTCATTTGATAAACAAGTGTTTTTAGTGAAATGGTGTTGTTTATTTACTGCACTGCCATACTTGCACATCCCATTACATTTGAAAACTAAATTGAATGTTTTTCCACAAATATTGATTTACTTTGCATAGGTAGGAACTAATACATGTAGTTGTGTGGGGACACTTGGGCGGGTGTCACACAAGTTTGTGTTAAGTTTAAAGGTTTAAAGCCTGCATTGTCTGTCCTCTGATTCCCTCTTGGTTGTGTGCAGCCAGTGAGGTATGTTTATTTATGCTTATGATGGTGTGTGTGATCAATAATTTGTGCTTATAACTGAAGAACAATGTTTGTGTGTTTACTGGAGCGAGTGACGTGTAGAACAGTTTAGGCTGTATAGATGGCACAGTTACACTCGTGCTTTCAGTGGTATTTCTGACAAATGTATGTAATGTCTGTTGGTTTGTTTATTTTATTTAACATTGCTTTCGACATTAAGTATTTTAGTCAGTGTTTTTTGTTATTAAAGGGAAGGGGAGTGTTAGTCGAGGTTCATTTCACCACTAAGGAGCCAAAACAAAGAAGAGTCTAGATGAAGGCCTTCCTTTTCCCCTGACAGACGGGGGGACCAGTCGAGCAGTGCTAGAGGACGGAAGTGTGTAAGGTGCAGTGCAGGGTGTGATAAGTGGTACAAGGTAGGAGGGTGCAGGGCTATTTTTAGCTTTATAAGCAAGCATCCCAGTTTTAAATCTGATGCGAGCAGCTACAGGGAGCCAGTGGAGAGAGCGGAGCAGTGGTGTAGTGTGTGTGAACATTTAACAAATCTTGCAGCTGAATTCTGGATCAGCTGTAAAGATTGGATAGCGTTCACAGGAAAGCCTGCTAAAAGAGAGTTACAGTAGTCCAGCCTCAAAATGGCAAGGGACTGAAGCAGAATCTGTGTTTCCTCTGTGAAAAGAAATGGACAGAACCTTCTGATGTTGTACAGAAGGGACCGAGAGACGTTAGTAATGTTGGAACAAAAGGACAGTTGGTTGTCCATAGTTACTCCCATGTTGCGTGCCACGACAGGACATGGTGTTTGTCTGTCTTGTGTCTTGCCAGGATTTAGCTTAAGGTGGTGATCCGCCATGTGCATTCAATGACCTTTTTAGTTAACGACCTATTTGACCGAACATAATGTCATTATATGGCATATAACTGTGTATTTGTCCCTTTTATTTATATTATTGGAATGTTTGAATTCTAATGCTTCTGCTGCCTTCCTTGTTATTGCAATGCCTCGTTTTAGCTATAAATAGCTTTTGACCCATGACTGTCTTACTGTACTGTTAGTATTGACTCAGAAATAATGACTCGTTTTGTTACACCAGGTAAACAATAAAACCCCTAGCGTATAATGTCTACATTCATGTCTTGTCACAGTTGCCTATTGCTCTATTTAGGAAGGATACACTGCTGTAACAGCCCAGTAGGAGATACAGAAGGCCAGCATGATAAAGGTCACAATGGGATAAAATAAGGCAGATGTTATGTAGCTGACAGCCCTGCAGACACAGCAAACATCCAGAGATTAGGACTGCAGAACACAATGTATTACTACAGACAAAGTGTGGCAGTCTTACTTGCTGCCCTCCTTGAGCATGGCGATGGCGATGCACACTCTGTTCCTCAGAAAGATCAGCACCAAAATGATGGATGCCTCCGTCAGAACAAGAGACACCACTGAGATAGAAACAGAACATAATTAGAGAAAAGGAATTTCCTGGTTTTCAACACTTAAGTCTGAGATATGGATGCTGCATACATGACCCCTATATTGGCCAAGAAAAGTCTGGGGACGTCAGATTTGTCACAAGTTAAGAATACTTTCGTTTGGGCTTCAAACACTGTTGTTAAAAAATCTGATTACAGTTTGTTGGTGTTTGCTTTGATGACATACAGAAGATGAGCCATGTCTGGCTGAGCTGCAGATAGACGTGGAGATTTGTCTGTAAGCCTACGTCCGCCACTGTGACTTCCGCTCCAGGACTCTCCCTCAGAAGTGTGAACTCCCAATAACAGTGCCAGATCGCTATTAAAACAGCAGAGATTCTAAGACACAGGACCTTAGTGTCTTCAAAAACACACAATTAATTAAACTATTTTTTATTTTGTAATAAAAGTCAGAAAGTCACATGATCACACTTACCGTAGGCGATGAGCAGGATGATGGCAATGATAACGAACCAAAGGAGGAAGCCAGCCATGAAGCGCAAGACCAGGATGAAGATTAGACTAATAACCAGCGCTATGATAAGCCCTCTGACCAACACACACACACACACACACACACACATACACACACATATACAGACAGAATATACAGTAAGGTACATAATGCATGAAACATTTTCAGGGCTATATGGAAGACAAACAGGGTCAGAAGCATAGTATGGTGGGACAAAAAGGGCAAATATAGCCATTCCAATTCTAACTGAAGCTAATTGTGCTGGCTGGTATATCAGTTTATGTGGTCTACCGTTTTTAATTTCCTGCAAGGAATAAAGTTTGGAGGATTAAATGGTACTGTACATGCGGAGCAACACCCCACTAGTTGTAGGTTTTAGCAATCATCATTGAGATAAAAGTTTTTGACTCATCCTTGGTTAAAGGTTTTCTACCATCACTTCTGAATTAGTCTTAAGCTCAGACTCCTAGCTAGAAATTTGTCAGTTAAGTTAGGATCACTCTTTTTTTTTTACAGCCGAGTCTTCTTACAATTTTAAAGAATACAGCCCCCAGTAAAATACCATGAAACCTCTACAGTCTTTAAAACATTTTGTTATACAAATGTAATTCATTAACACTGTGTACTTATAAGTAGAAAGAACGATGCTTACATTAGAATCCAGGCCCAGGAGTTGGCATAGTCCTCTACTATCTTCATGCCCAACTCTTTGGCGTCCAGCATACCCGTTATACCACTGTAGCATTTACATATGATATACATTAATTGAGGTGTTTACATCTTAACAATTGGCATTTATAATGTGTTCTAAAGTTAAGTGAAACTGACCAATTTACTGAATGATAAAACCATATGCTATTGTAATGTGTGTGTATGTGTGTATGTGTGTGTGTGTGTGTGTTTACTTGGCAGCATCTTGGAGTTCAGTGACACTGTGTGCTGTGTTCAGTGCATCTTTAAAAGCTGTCCTGTTGGCAACTGTCACCGTCCCGTTCCTAATGATGAAGTCCGGGAGGCATCGCTGCAAAACTACAAAACAATCCAGCAAATCAATGGAATCAGTGGTAGGGGTGGGGGAAAAAATTCGATTTTTAGATGCATAGCGATTCGGACATTAATGATTCTGAATCGATTAACAAAATGTCAATAATCAATCATCGAGCACACTTGCATCTGAACATCTGACTAGCTTCTGTTGTTACACAAGAACTTAAACATTAGCATCACTAACTGAGCTCTGTAACGCGAGCGGGTAAATGGCGGAACCAGACACAGCATACAGAGACAAAACTGGAGTTTATTGGAGTAATCGACAGGCAGAATCAGCGTCAACAAACAGTCCAGGGTCAAACACAAAAAGGCAATAAGTAATCGGCAGATGTAATCCAATAAGGGCGAGATGAAACCGATAAACCACAACAGTATAAAGCGCTTAGAAACAAGGTGAGAGTCACGAGACTTAGCAGAAAAATAAAAAGGAACAGGTGTGTGTGATCAGAAGGACGGTGATGAGGAGAGTGTGATAGGCTGGGTTTGATGGCTTGAGCAGTTTGTATGTGTGCTATGCTCATTTGTACTGTCCCTTGTTGGTATAATTTCATCGTGTCCTATGTTCTATGTTCAGTTCTGTTATTTACAAGAAGTAATTCAGAATTTTGACTCTTCTTTCTACAGATGCTAATTAGTTCTTTTTTACTCTGCAAAGCTGAATTTGTGTTCTACGCCATTTGATTTATTTGTTTGATCCTCAGGATTTTGATTCTGTGCTCAGAATGTTGACCTAATTTATTTATATAAAAGGGCGAATATTTATTTGATTATTCATTTATAAGGTTTTTGGAATATGCTAAATTGCTTCCATTTGTTTTGTTAATACAAAATATTGAATTAAATTCATCCTGGATTTGTTTCAAGTAGTCAAAGGAAAAAAAACACGAATCGAGATGCATCGATAATTGTTGCCCTCTGAATAGTAATCGAATCGTGAGGTGCCTATAGATTCCCACCCTTTATCAGTAGATATACAATCAACAACAAACACGCTCACATTTTTAGGTACACCTTTCTAATACCGGGTTAGATCAGTGTTGCCAAGGTCCTGTTCCTATCATGTTCATAAACCAGTTTAAGATGATTTTGGAAGGTGGAGCGTTATCCTGCTATAGGAAGAAATCAGAAAATGGTACACTGTGCTTATAAAGGGGTGCACATGTTCAGAAACAAAACTCAGTTTGGGGGGGGGTCCAAAATGTGCCAACACTATTACACTCCCAGCAGCCTGATAGCAAGATGGATTCAAGCTTTTATGAGGTTTATACCAAATTCTGACAGAAATCAAGATCAGACCAGGCGACATTTTTCCAATCTTTTATTGTCCAATTTGGTGGACCAGTGTGAAATGTAGGCTTAGATCCTGTTCATACCTGACCTTCTGCTGCTGTAGGCCATCGGCTTCAAGGTTTGATATGTTTGTGGTTCCAAGATTCTCTTCTTGGTTGTAACGAGTGGTTCATTGACCTACTGTTACCTTTCTTAACAGCTCAAACCTGCCTGTCATCTGACCCTTAGGAACAATGTGGCATTTGTACCCAGAGAAATGCCCTCATTGGATGTTTTCTCTTCTTTAGACCATGTTCTGTAAACCCTAAAGGTGGCACTGTGGGTGAAAATTCCAGTAGATCAGCAGTTTTTAAATATAAAAGCACCAACAGCCATGCCATCCATTCTAATGCTCGGTTTGATTCAGCAGCTCATCTACTGTAGGACTCAGAAGGAATGTGTCTGCAAACGCCATGAGAGTTCAAAGTATTTATTTAGAAATTGTACCCACATGGTCTGCTGGGAACGATCACCGATGGACAATCTTCATCACGCAGGACTTGGGCCACAGGCTGGAGAAAAGAGAAATGCATAAAGCATTAGGATGAGAGCGGAAGGTGTATCCAAATTTCTGTTTAAAGGATTCTCAAATGAAATACAAAACTCTCTTGAATCTCATAAATCAGAAAAACGGATATAAAATGACCTACAGGTCCAAAAAATCTCTTAATTTAACAGAAGATATTATGGGGCTTTTCAGTCTTACGAATGAAAACGGCAAAAGCGCCGATATATTCTTACTACATAGAACAAAAGTTTGTGGATGTAGAGGCTTGGGATAAATTAGTTATAAAAACAGACATCATACAAATTTGTTTTGTTATTGACATGATTCATTAATTGTAAATGTTCACTGGGTCTCAGTTTAACTCAAAACGAGTTAAATGGTATTGCATATGTCTGCCAAACGGACTTTAACATGCAAGTGATGAAGATTAGAGCTGAGCATTTGAGGAAGAATAAACATTCTCGTTGCACCTTTACATCAGCTCAACACGTGTGATCTCATCTTTTTTTTTTCTCAGACCACATACCCTCTAAGCTGTGCCTTAGAGGCGCAGCATGGACACCCCAAAAAAACATTCAAACCACAAGTATTAGTATGGATTTTGAGGCCCGACTGAAATGTACGCTTTATATTCTAAACGTGTTACAGGGGAGAGTTGCTGACAGAGCAGAGCTCACTAATAAGTATGGGTGTCCACAAACTTTTGTCTTTAACGCTTACCTTCTTAGGATTGTTGAAACCCGGCTTGCAGAACTGCCTGTAATATTCCCAGTGACTCCTGTTGAAGGTGTGCTGGAACTGCATGTCAGTGTAGGTGGCGAATCGATCCGGACATTTAGAAACACACATCTGTATTGGCGGATAGAAGCCAGAGAAATAACGATGATCATAAAGAAGATGGTTCAGATGTACAGAGAGACAGCAAGGTGTGCAGAACCTGAGTGGTAGGACACTGGAGGTTTATTAACACAGCAGGACTGGCACATTTCAGGATGTTGAAGTAGAACAATATGGGCTTCTTTCTGCAGAGACAGGGGCATGGAAGATGCATCAAGAACTCACAAGGCCTAAAATATACAGAACAAGCTGATGCTGAGCAAAGTGCAGGGGACTGATCTAAAACAAAAACAGTTATTCAATGCATCTGCTGAAAAACAAGCTACAAACGGGTAGCAAGACAATTTCATCGTTTACCATATTTCATTTTCCACAGTGATTCGTGGAGAACATTCATTGATTTGATGGAATCATTTAAATTGTGTTGTATATTTATTCAACTGCATTTATTGCCATAAATAAATCGATATACTGTTGGAAACCCTAAAAAATCGGAGAACTGAATAGTTGCAATGACGATCTTTAGCCACAAGGTGTCAGTATTGCTACATATAGCATTTACACTGACGAGGTTCACTCGCGCCGCAGCCGCTGAGATCCGGCTTAGAGTATAAATATGTAGCTACCAAAAATAAAATACACTCAGGGGTTGCTCAGGGGTATTTTAGAAATCAATCCTGGATCAGCGATTTTTGCCACTTGTTTAATGATGTGGGGTTTTCTTGGCACACTTTGGACCCCTTAATACCAACCGAGCATCGTATAAACCCCAAAGCCTGAGTATTGTTTCTGACCATGTGCACCCCTTCAGAAGCACAGTGCAATAAAGAATACAGCTTTGTGATGTGCAGCTGACAAATCTGAAGCGATTGCATGATGCTGTCATGTCGATATGGACCAAAATTTCGTTATGTGCACCTTGTTGAAGCTATGCCATGAGGAATTAGGATAGTTCTGAACCAAATAACGTGTCCAGTGAAGGTATATACCTATGAATAAAGAAGGCTTATCTAGTCATGGCCTGTCAGTAGGTGTGCATCTCTATAAACAGTGAGGTATTAGGTGTACCGCTGGATTAACGTCCTCTTAAAGCTGTGAATAACAAATTCTACAGGCTGCGTCCTGAATTAAACGCAGGTCACTCTGAAAGCTCCCGAGTGCAATCCTTTAATTCTCAGAGCAACACACGCCGGCTGGTTATAAACCTCGGTGATCTAAAGGTTTAAGTAATCACACCTTTTCTCAAAGATTGAGCATAACAAACACTCTTATCAGCATTCTCCAGCTCAGCTAATGAGATGCTTTCTATTCTGTCTGAGCTCTACAAACTGCCAATCACCTCTAACTCCAGCATGTGGGGCTCCACATGAAAAGCTGCTGGAACGCTGAAGGTGTGGGATCAAGAACAGCTTCTAACATCCAGCAGTACTCCTAACAAATTCACTTGGATTATTTTGTTTGATATTTGTGTTATGTGGGAAAAAATCATTCTGGATTTTTCACAGCCACGATTTCTCTAAGACTGCACATAAAAAATGAGAAGGGGCACAATACAGAGTTACAGTCACAAATGGCACTTAAAACTTTACTGTGCCAAAAAGAAGCCTTATGGTAACCATGTCCAGAAGCCCTGCCTACTTTTCTGGGCTCGGAGGCATCTAGGATGGACCATCACCATGGAAACGGAGATTGTGCTCAGACCAATCAGGATTACAGATCTTTTTTGGACCAAAGAGGGAAAAAGAAGCATCTAGACTGTTATTAAGAACAAGTCTAAAAGTCAGGCTCTATCATGGTATGGGGTCGGGTTTAGACTTCTTGGTAAAGGTCATTTGCATTTCTGTGATGCAGCATCAATGCAGAAACGTACACTGACATTTTAGAGCAACTTAAATTGCCTTTAAGACGACATCCTTTCCACTGACGTCCATGCATTTTTCAATAAGACAAAACACAAACAAAGCCACGTGCTGCACACATTATAAAGGCATGGCCGTGGAAGAAGAGGGTACGGGTACCCTTTAGTCCTGACATGTCCCTAATAGAGACGAGTGGCGAATACAACCTTAACCCTGTACTGTTCCACATCTTAAGACGTGTTTGCAGGAAGTACAAAACTAAATAACCTGAAACCCTAAATCACTTTGTCCAATCTGTGCTAAAATGACTTTTAAGTTTGGTGAGCAGAAACAGTAACATTACAAAGTGGTAAATTCTTTACTGTGTCAAATTTTGAAAATGTTTTGGAACTCGCTTAACGCTTAAATGAAGGAGGTTCTGGTACTCACGCGTTGACCTTCTGCCCACAGAAGTCTCCTGAGCTGTCAGTAGGATGTATGACTTTCCTGGGATCTCCATGAATCCAGGCTACGAAAACAATCAAAACACACAGTTCAGCTCCTCGGCTGCATTCGTCATATTCAGCAATCTGAGAAGCCTCCTGCAGCCACGGCATTTATTAAAATGTATGAGCAAGAAAGAAAGTAGGGACGATAACTCTAGAGCAGACGGACACGCAGACAATCAATGGGACGCGTTTTATTTTATCTGCAGATAATTACTCCCATCCTGCTGGGTGGAGGTGCATTGATTTCCATTCTGCGCCCCTGCTTAATTAATGGCTTTGCCAGCACGTATGTACAAGTAGAGTTTTGAAACTCCTTCTTTTGTACACTCTCAAGATCAGGTCCTATAGCATTTGTATGGATGGTACATGCCCTCCTGGAGCACTGCTCATTCTAAGACTAATCATCAGGGCAAAGGAGCAGGGCGATGCCAAATTGTCTTGGTCTTGGCTCGCACTCGACCACAACACTACTGGGAGCACTTTAGAGCGACCAATTAACCTAATGCACGTCTTTAGAATGTGGGAGGGAGCCGGAGGACTCGAAGAAAACCCATGCGGACATGGAGAGAACATGCAAACTAGCGGACACTGTGGTCTAAGCTGGATTATGTAGCATTTCCTCTGGTTAGAATGGTAATGGTAATGGCTCTGTTTTCACCAACGAAAAAGTGCAATTTCTTTGGGTTCTTTAGCTGAGGAAATCTTTTGAAGAAGATTAAGAGGTGTATGTCTCTGTGTGTGGATGACATCATTCTAAGCTACCAGTTAGGGATCCATTGTGCTGCACATTAGAGTTTCATGCTGGTTGTAATAGCTTTACGTTGACTGCTGTGGGTCGAGAATGACGGTGGACTCAAATAAGCTGCAGAGACATAAGGCCATGGATGTATGCTTTATCGGTTTAGTCATGTCTAGAGGCTATGGGTGCAAAAAGCATGCAACCCCGTTTGAGACCTATCACAGACACACTTGACATTGAAGTGCACTAAAAGGCACGAAGCTGAGAAGGCGGTTGTGCTCAATGCCACGGCCGAAGGCGAAGCGTAATGGCCCTCGTTAACAGCCTTGCCCCTGAGATAATCTTATTTTTCACTGCCACTCGCCTCATTTTCTTATCATCAAGCCTTCAAAGAGATTTTCATGGCAGTCGCTCTGTGCTGGGTCAGTAGAGAAACGACTGGCCTTTCTGCGCTTCAGACGAAATCAGCGACCATTTGACTGGTGGACACGATCAATGACGGATGGTGCCAAATTGAATGTTGCCAGCTCTCACTTACTTCATTCTTACTTACTTACCACATTCAAATGATTAATACAGATTTGAACCATCAGTCACCTCCAGCTTGAGTCTTATTGGAATGCTGTCATACAACTGGGTTGTTTGCATCAGACCATTGTTTAGTAATTATGTGATTTCAAACAGGTGATCATGATTTGGTACAAAAGCAGCATCCAGGAAAGTCTTAGTCTTTAAGAAACAAAGATGGGCAGAAGATCTTCAGATTATCAACAAATATCTGACAGCATTTTGAAACTTTTAAAAACAATATCCCTAAAAAAAAGTGTACTTTTCTGGTCCGGACCCGACCCCATACCATGATAGAGCCTGGCTTTTGGATTTGTTCCTCATAACAGTCTGGATGCTCCTTTTTTTTATCTTTGGTCAAAAAAGATCTGTAATCCTGATTGGTCTGAGCACAATCTCCATTTCTATGGTGATGGTCCATCCTAGATGACTCTGAGCCCAGAAAAGTGGGCAGTGCTTCTGGACATGGTTAACATGAGGTTTCTTTTTTGTACAGTACAGTTTTAAGTGGCATTTGTGACTGTAACTCTGCATTGTAGAGCTTGATAAAGCTTTATAAAGTAATCCCTTACTGGAAATCCTCTGACCATCTTTACTCCTCAGGGACTCAGCCTTTGATTAATGCTAATATTGTAACAAATCACCCCCTTTACCCATCATTATTTAGTTTTTTTCCCTTTATTAGCCCTAAGTTAATCCTGTGCCTTTTTAAAATGATTTACAGGCCTGTAATGCAGGAAAGGATGTTTATTAAGAAATGAAATGAAGTCAACCAGAAAAAAATATCTCAGGTTCATGCTGTCACGCTGTATTTTTAAATTAGCATTCTCTGTACTGTCCCAACTTTTTCTGATTCGAGGCTGTATTTTCAAGTCAAGTTTATTTGTCACATATACATTGTAGCAGGTACAATATACAGTGAAAGTGGAACCATCAACCCGTCCGAACATACAATATGACAAGGTGGGGGGGGGGGGGGGGGGGGGTGGGGG
>JAVSBV010122489.1:0-18886 GCA_033117975.1 Parotocinclus spilosoma | reverse complement strand
GTGTCGATATGTCGAAAGCTCTAGGAGGAGATACTGACCAAAAATTGGTGGAATAATAAAAAATCGGATAACAATATATGTGTTACTACATCAACACATAATTAGTAAGCAGTGTGTATTATTTAAATTAACACCAAATATTCAATGTAAGGTACAAAATACATGACAAGTTTAATGAAAACACATTTAGTTTTTGATTTAGTTTTGAATTTATCATGCAAAGGCAGCTTTTTTGTATCACTGCTATGAGGAACAACATGATCAAGTTTAAAGTAAAGTAATAAAAAGACCCCAAACATGCATTTCTGTAAGCTGCCAACATTTCTGGAACACTAGAAATTAAAGCAATACAAATATAGTCCATTAATTTTTTTTTTAATTACATTTTTTTTACATTATTTTTTTTTAGTTTAAGAACACCACTCACCTATTCACTGCATTAGTTTTGCTGACCACAAGATAAAACATGATCTTTAGTGTGCTAAATAGTGTGCGTTTCCTCCAGCCATGTCCGTTTTTCTCCAAAACGCTGCAAAATACACTTTTACAGCAATAATGTAACATTAGTATTTAGATATGATGAATACACAAAAATTTTATCAATGCGCAGAAAGACAAGGTGAATACACAAAAAAGAAAAGCTGAATATGCAATTGGCATTTTATGACTACATAAGCAACATAAAACCAACAGCAGTAATCGGTCATTCAAGAGGCTGCAAACTTAACTCTCATAATATATCATCCAATGTATATTTTAAATATTATCCAACACTTAAAGTTTGTGAACAGTGCCAGAATGTTTCTGATCTATTCTGTTACATTTTTAGTTGTTTACAACATGACAAATTTATCTGACTTACAAAAAGCTTATTATGCATATTTTAGGGACAAACCTTGGCCACCACTAAAGTGTGCAGGACATGTTAAAAAGCAGATACCTTGAAAAAAGGTCAGAGAAAAAAAAATATTGGCTTTGGAATTCCAGTGCTGTGGTCAGAGCCTCAAAAATGTTGATGACTGCTACTTTGGTATGGTAATTATTACAGGCATGAACACAGACAAAATTTTGCTCTGTTGCTCACTGCTCTGAAGTCCTTGTACCTTCAGTACTGTGGAAAGTTCATACAACAAGTTTTACAATTAGTTATGTCATTCCAATTTTTCAAAAGACTTAGACGAAGAAGATTTCTCGGCCTCAGTAGCTCAGGCCAGAATGTGCTAGCCACTCACTACAGCTGAACTGAATGGTGTCCAATATCATGATCAGCTGAAATAATCAGCAGAGTTATTGGGATACAGGCTAAAGGACAAGAACCTGTTGGCTCCTATTTTTGTATCGCAACAGAGAAAAAGATCTGAAATATTTCCAAATGGACGAGGAACTTGTATACTGCATCAACATCAAGGACGTATTGAGCCAGTGGAATGTGATAGTTATTTAGCTAACAAATGAAGGCTTTTGTTAAAGCAGAAAGTGTTTGTTGCTTTACAATGACAATTAATTAGTTTCCATTCCTATTGCTCAACTAGTAATAATGAAAGAAATGTATGGAGAATCAAATACAATGATTGTTGTTTATGTGGCAATCTGAAGGTTATGCTGATGCTTTTAGGACAACAAAGTGGTTACGCACAATTCAACTGCTTCTTGTGTCTTTGGGATAGCTGAGCATAGGAAGAACATTATACAAGGAAAGAATGGTCTGCTAGAAAGAAATTTGTGGTGAAAATGATCGGTAAAAAGAATATTAAGAATAAAACAAAAATGTTAATCCTCAGAAAGATGGTTAGTGTATATCTAATTTTCTGCTCTTTTGTATGATAAGTTGAAAGCTGGCATATTTGATGGCTTGGAAATTAGGAGAATACAAGAGAATTCCTCAATACTATGAAAAGAAGCCTTTACTGACTTTCTTGGCAACTTCAGGGTCAAAATTATAAGCTATTTCAGAGCATCCAAAAAGAGAAAATCTTTTTTTTTTCTCTTGCTCTCTTGGTTAGACAATATATGTTTTTTTAATAAAATTAATATATTACATGCTATAGCTACTTCAGAACTTCTTATTATTACCCTCTATAATCAACTTTATAATATTTAATCAAGTTTGACGTATTTGCATTTTGCATTTGCACAGTGGTATAGAGGGAATGACTTCAGTTATTACTGGTAGATGATTCTGTACAACATTTATGATCTTCTTATGATTTCCCTCGTTTGTATGTCCCATTATAGCCCACAGTAGCTGGAAGAAATACATGATTTCTAGATGAAAATTCCAGCTTCAGTGCTCCTGTAGGCTAGAATTTTAAAAATGAAAATTAATAAATGTGTTAAATAATACAACTTACGGTATCTGTAAGTACAGTAATAAGTACACAAAAATGTTTAAACCGCTGGCAACAAAAGTGAGTACACCCCAAATAAAATTGCCCAAATGCCAAAAACTAAGGGTAAAGATCAAAGAGAAGGTCTCTAACATTCACCAGCTCCATGATGTCCTCATGGAAGAGTGGAAGAGGATTCCAGTGATAACCTTTAAAGCTTTAGTTAGCTGGGGAATGAAGCCCTAGAGAGTTAAGGTTAGTGCTAGAAACTAATGGTGGCCACACAAAATATTGTCAATTTGGGCACAATTTTGCCATTTTCATTTAGGGGTGTACTCACATTTGTTGCCAGAGGTTTAGACATTAATGGCTATATGTTGAATTATTTTGAGGGCAGAGCAAATTTACACTGTTATACAAGCTTTAGACTGACTAATTTACATTGTATTAAAGTGTCATTTATTTAGTGTTGTCCCATGAACATATATTAAAAAATATTTAGAAACTGTATGTGTATTGTATGTGCACTATGATCACTGTTGTTTAAACACATTCTCTGACCTTTTCACTTAATGCCCACATGCCAGACGGCACGCTCAGTGTTCCTTTACCTGATATTTTACAAATTAAGCACTGCAGTAAAGTTCACTGTGGAATCTATCTCATCTTTTCTGAAGTATTTCCAGATTAGCAAAGTTTCATTGGCACAGTGATATTAAGAGGATATGTTTTCTTTACTTTTTTAGATCACAGTGTGGCTTTATGCACATACTTTCTACGGAACAAAATAAGATAATAAACTTGTATTTTGCCAAGGCTGTGTTGGAACTGTTGGTTCAGCTGTGTAGTGTCTGGGGTGGTTTGCTTTGTAGTCCATCTGAAGCATTCATTGTAATCATGAGTGTGTCAGGCTTACCCTCACCTCAAGGTCAGCTACTTGTGAGGAGAATGCACATCATGCTATTTGGGCCAGAGTCCATGTCATGATCTATCTGTTTGTCTCTGTCTGTCTGTTTGTCTAAATGTCTCTTTCTTTCTCTCTTTCCCTCTCTCTCTCTCTGATTCATGTTTTTATCGTTAAAAATTTTGACTTTTATACTAAAGAAGATCATTACTGCATCAGCTCATTTTCTATTCCCACTTTTATTTTTCGACATGGCCCCTTTTATTTACACAAACCTTACATATCTTATTTTTTTACTCAAATAATTTAAATTTACGATGCAGCAGTTTTTAAGTCAAGACATGCAGTGGTGCTCAAAAGTTTTTTAACCCTTTAGAGTTTTCTATATTTTTGCACAAATATGACCTGAAACATCATCAGATTTTCACACAAGTGCTACAAGTAGATAAAGAGAATCCAGTTAAACAAATGGGACCAAAAGATTATGCTTGGCAATTTATTAATAGTATGTGAACCTTTAGATTCAGTTATTGATGTGATCTTTCTGTGCAGCAATAACTGCAACTAAACGTTTCCGGTAACTGTTGATCAGTCCTGCACACCAGCCTGGAGGAATTTTAGCCCATTCCTCCATAGAGAACATCTTTAATTCTGGGATGTTGGTGGGTTTCCTAACATTAACTGCTCACTTCAGGTCCTTCCACAACATTTCGAAGGGCTTTAACTTTATCTTTGTTGGTCAACCACTCCTGAGGAGGGTCACAATGGTCGTGAATTTTACTCCATTTGTACACAATCTGTTTGACTGTGGATTGAGTCCAGATTCCTTAGAGATGTTTATAACCTTTTTTTCAGCCTGATGAGCATCAACAAATTTCTGAGATCCTCAGAGATCTCTGTACCATGATAAACTTTCACAAACATGTGCAGTGAAGAGCAGTCTTCGATAGATCCCTGTTCTTTAAACAAAAAAAGGCTTCCCACTCACACCTGATTGTCATCCAATTGATTGAACATACCTAACTCTACTTTCACCTTCAAATTAACTGCTAATCCTAGAGTTTCACATACTTTTTCCACTTGTTGAACTGGGTTCTCTTTATCAACTTTTATGACATTTGTGAAAATATGATGATGTTTTAGGTCATATTTATAGAGAAAGACAAAAAATGGTTCACAAAGGGTTCACAAACTTTCGAGCACCATCAATATTACTCTTAAGGATTTGCTTGTTTACACGTGTTTAAATAATTTTATAAAACCTTTTATAAGGTTGGCATCACTATGATAGACTGTAAACTCATAGGTTCATGATGAATTTAACTTATGATTGATTTATCAACTTTATAAACATGTTATTCCTTATACGGTAAGAAGTTTCTGGGTTCTGGAATAGATTAATTCAGTTTACATTATTCTTTATGGGGGAATATAGCTTGGAACATTTTTGGTTCTTGAGATGCCTGCTGAAACAAATTAAGTCCAAGAACCAAGGTACCACTGTATATAATTTACAGTGTCAACAACAGTAATTTGTATTCTTGACATGATATTGTCACAAAAGTACACACATATGAATCTAATCTTGTAGAATGCCTAATTCACATAATTGCTTAGGTTGTATTCCCTTACCCAGGTTCTAAATATGTATTTAATATGACAATATTGCCCCTGCATGTATACAGCTGCAATACTACCATCAATTAATACATTTTCTGGATTGAAATAAGTGATCTGTTTGATTTTAATTAATTGTGGTGGCCTGGGTAATTGCATGGGTATACATTGATTTGTCCATCTTGCTTCATTTGGCAAAAACCTTCACGCTTGTCAGTCTGATTAAGGGGTACAGTGGGTACATTGTACAGTCTGACAGCAGAGCTTTACTATCTCTTCGATTTCTCTGCACATGTTTGCTGCCGTTTGAAGATATAAAGACTATATTACTTCGCAAGTGACAATTCATGCAAAATGTGCTATCTCAGATTCCACCACAAGGAGGCAGAGTGTCTCTCTGAATGCTACAACTCTCTGGAGCGAGCGTATGTATGTGGGTGTGTGTGTGTGATCAGCCTGTCGTTCTCCACCTCACATAGATGTCTTATCCCTAAAAGCCATCACCCATTAATTACCAAGATAGACTGGTACTTAGACTTCAATTCAGGTTGTTAGTGCAGATTCAGACAGACTGGAGGTCTGACCTATTCTAATTGTTGTTAGTGATGTTGGTAATTTAAACACCTTTTACAACCATTACATTTTATGAGTAATGCTTATTACTATTATGGTTAATGAGTGAACATAGCATTTAAATGAACTGCAGACTAAGATCATTTCTGAGATGGCACATTTATGAACAAAAGTTGTTAGAGTACCAGTCACACTCTACTAAAGTAAAATAAAACATGATAACAGTAAAGACACATGAAATGGAAGTTTTTAATATTAATTAGAAGGATCCGTTTTCTAGACAACCTCCCAATTCATTCATTTATTTTCATACCTGTCCAGGGCATGGAAGCACATGCAAAGAGACACTGTTAGAGATATCTATTGACCTAACCTCTGTTTTTTAATTGCAAGAAGAAACTGCAGTATCCAGAAGAAACTCAGAAACATGCAGAATATACAGGTGGAGTCTGGGCCAGGAATTTGGAAATATAAGACAGCAGTACTCAACATTGCACTACTGTGCCAGCCACTTTTATATCTATTATATAACATTCCCAGAGGACATTTCTTATTATTGCAACACTTGCTCTAGGGCTTTATGTCCATAACCTGTAAGCTGTAACTTGATTATATACACCGTTCACAAAAAGGGGATATTTAACTATGGGACATTTCATTTTGAAGTATGCCTTAATTTCTGTGAGAATTATAGTAACACATCTGCTTACTTGAAGCTTTTCAAGCTTTATTTAAATTACAAACTTTCCTTTGGGGGAGACAGTACAAAAAATTGCCTTGTGAAGCATCAAGAGAAAAAGCAGAAAATGTACAGATAATGTTACAAATATCTTTTCAGTTGATGTGTAGTGTTATCCGTAGACTATAGCTACATATAGCTATAGCTACAGTTTAGAGTACAATAGCTATATTATTATTATTTTTTTATCAGTGTTTTCCATTTGGATGGAAGATTGGAGCTTGACCCATGGCTGACTCCTCCTGACCTCTGCTAAGATACATTGCATTATTCCCCTTAAAGGGCTTGTCCATATACTGCCATATTGAATAAATTTTGCATTTCCTTTTAGCTGGAGGGGGTATTTTCAGGGGGGTTGACTCCAGCTTTTTTACCTGCTGTACACTGAAAAATTGTGAAATAACATTACAGCGACATATAAGTTCAAAGGGCATCAAACTTTCTTCTTGGTTCTATCTAGCTCTTTTAAGCAAATCCCTATGAAAAAATGTTCACTAACGTACATATACTAAATGTAACTGTGCTACAGCTGCAAAAGTAATCAACAGAGTTGGTTTGCTAAAAGGGAAAAATCGAATTTTGTACTTAGTAATCTTTAATTGTGGAACAATAATATTAAAATTAAATTTGAATTTGGTTCAGTGTCATTAACCTTTTACTTAATATGGGTCTATTTTAGGAGCAACTTAATATGCCTTATTTGCCTTTTTTGCATTTTCTTAATTAAATTTGCACTTCTGATACAGTACAAATGTAATTAAAATTATTCTGATTAATGGAGATCTGGGATGTTGAGTTGGTGACTTCTTGCCTTCCATGTAGATCACTCAGGTTTGTTGGCTTTTGGGGATATGGGTTGCTTATTGTCTTGTGATTCTCTCGACTCTTACTTTTGGTTCTTTTCTTTCTAGGTATGCTATTACAGTTAGTCACTTGCACGTGTTCTGTAAATAGGCTCTGTGTGAGTAACTTATTTGACTACATATTCTGTTTTTTTTTTCCACTAATTGCAGTCACTCTAAGATGTTCTTATGGGACCAGTTCCAATCCTCATGTGCTTACTTATAACACATCAGAGGGCAATAAGCTCTCCCCCTCCTGTTGACTGAGGATGGCGTGCCACCGAAACTGTTATTTGCTGGGGGATACAATAAACTATTGTTTAAATGCCACGACCGACCTGAGTGTTTAGCGCTGACTATGTCATGGATGTGCAGCTGACAAATTTGAAGGACCTTTGTAATGCTGTTATGTCAAAATAGACCAACATCTCTAAAGAATGGTTTCAGTATCTTGCTTGATCTATACTATGAAATTATTAAGGCATATCTAAAAGCAAACCAACCCAGCACGAGAATAAAATTAATAAATTGGCCGGTGTGTATATTTATACATAAATATGACAAAAACAGCAGATTTTTAGATAACTAAAAGTAGCTAATATATTTAAATGATCCAATATTACATACACTATATAGACAAAGGTTTGTGGAAAAAAGAAATCCAAATATGGCCATTAATTTGTTTCACATCTACCAGCAAACAGCCTTTGTTGTTCTATGTGAGCTTACATTCAGTATAGCCTATTCTACTGCTGCTGTTTATTTATTTAAGAAGCCAAAACTACTTTATATTGTGAATAGAAGTGTGTATAAGTGAGTTAATGTCAAGCTCAATAATTGGAAGGGGTGTTCGCAAACTTTGCCTATGTGGGTCAATCAGTGTAAGTTGGCTGTACTTAAAGAACAGGGATCTATCAGAGTGTGTCTTCACAGCACACAAGTACAAGTGTACAAGTGTATCATGGCAAGAAAACAGCTTTCTAAAGACTTCAGTAAAAGATTTGCCCATACTCATCAAGGTGGTAAAATGATGTACATAATGATATTCTAAACTATCTAAAGCCTCTGGACATCAATACTTTCAAGACCACTGTTACTCAACCAACCAAACCATCAAAGATCTGACAAAGATCAGGTCTGTGAGGACCGAGGGTAACGTCTAAATAACAAAATGCCTCTTTCACATCCAACAGGAAAACACTCAAAAAACAATGGTGTGCATGGCAGGGTTGGCCATATGTATAAAGGAATTAATTTCTGGAATAATGTAGTGTTCAAGTATACAGTGGTGCTTGCAAGCTGTGAACTCCTTTGATTTTTCTAGTCTTCTGGGCAAATATGTCCTATTAATCACCATCAGCTTTTCACACAAATTCTAAAATTGAAGATGAAAAAGGAGCAAAATGAAAACATTGACCAAAAAATTTTAATTTATTTATTGAGGAAGATTATCCAATATTACATATATTTAGTATTTACTGTGACACCACTGTGCAGTAGTAACAGCAACTGAGCATGTCTAGTAACCGCTGATCAGTCCAGCACATGGATGAATTATAAGGAATTTTAACCCATTATTATTGAATAGAGCAGTTTCAGTTCTGGCATATTGGTGGGTATCCTTAAATATACTGCTTCTACATCTATTTTCTGTTATATTAAACTGTTAAGCATCACTGCATGTCTTCTTTACTACTGCTAAGGAGTGTGTGGCTCCATTACTGAATAATAAATTATTAAATAAAACAAATGTCCTTCTCGACAAAATGGCTGAACCTTCTTCCCCGACTGTCTATAAACATTGATGCCATTACAGATTTCTTACAGTGTTTTATGACTTTATATCCCACTCTCCTACTCAATGATTAGACAATTTAAACCCCATCTACAACCCTATACGCTCACATTTACAGCCCATCCCACATGGTTTCAGTCTGGAAGAGCTTGTAAGTTTTTTATGAGTACAGATCCCAAAGCCTGTTGGATAACAGTGAAATGTGGAAGCATTTAATATTTTTTTTTTTTTCGCTTTCAGCAGCAATGATACATTTGTGACACTCTGTGGCAAGTACATGTCTCATGTCTTGGGCTCAAATGCTTAACTTGTATTAAGTTACTGTATTAAAGTCAATGCCTAAAGAACACAAAAATCATGTGATAGACTGTTACTTCTGTCTGTATAGTGTATCTAGCTTCACCTCCAGCTAAAAGACCAGTCTCACATTATGACAGTTTTCCAGCACCAAAGCTAAGAAGAGGCAGATAAGGATGCAAAACATATAAACCACAACTGGAAATGGGAACTGATACACATATTGAACCATTTATACTTAATTATCTTAATTAATATATAATAAGACAATCAGTATTAAATGTTCTGGTCAGAGGTTTAGATTTTTCAGAATCTTAAAAAGATGAACACCATCAGCAACCACTGAATTACAGCTTTTTAAGCAAACAATTTCATAGTCATTATCACATATGATCTGACTAGTAAAAGCTACTTCATTATCCTTGAACTGAATGTAATGCAAGTAACTTACTATTATTTTGTGCAGTTGCATTGTCTGAAAAAAGCAACATTTAAAATCATATAGCATTGTAGCAGTCAAATGGGATCAGAAACCTTAGTTATAAAAAGGTATCAGTTGGCTAGCAAACTGGGTAGGGTTTGGAGTGTTAGCTTAAATGAGCAAAACATTGCAATAATTGTGCTAACGTCTCAAAATGTTAACACATATCTAAATACAAGAACTCTGATAAAAATAAAACTTTGATAAAACCAAGAAGTTTGAAAAACAGGAACACAATTAGTGCTTCTCCAAAAGCCCTTTTGAAGGGTTATATGCAGGTTTTGTAAGGTTATAGCAGAAACAGTGTAACGACCAGGCAGAGAGACGGAGGCACTCGCAATGTACAGTTTGAGGATACTTTAATCGGCAGGCAAATAGCAAGGTCAGACAGTCAAGGGTCAAAAACACAGCACGGCAAACAAACCAAACGGGATCAGGCGGAGTCAAGACGGAGTCGAGACACGGAAAACGAGGTCAGCACACAAAATACACAATCCAAAATCGATATTGAGACGCTTAGACAAGGTAGGGACCAAGTGACTTAGCAACGTGAATGTGATGGGGGTGTGCCTATATAGGGTGAGCGTAAATGTGAACCAGGTGTGTGCAATTAGAATTCAGGTGACGGTGTGCGCGTGATGGGATTGCGGACGTGGTCTTGCGAGGACGGCCGCATCCACGAGGAGCTGGGCGGTCCAGGTGGGTGGTGTGAAAGTCCTGGATGACGGGAGGGTCCAGAATGTCCTTGGAGCCCACCCAGCAGCGTTCCTCAGGACCGTATCCCTCCCAGTCGACCAAGTACTGCAGCCGTGAACCCCGCCAGCGGGAGTCAAGCAGGCGGTGGACCATGTAGTCGGAGGCACCGTCAGCCAAGCGGAGGCCGAATACGCGTTATACGCGTTGCAAAGATCCAACTTAGTGTACCATCTTGCACTGCGGAGCTGTTTGAGTGGGAGAGGGTGGAGAGGGTACAAATACCTCTTGGTAATGCGGTTGAGCTCACGATAGTCGATGCATGGTTGGAGCGTGGAGTCGCCCTTTGGGACGAAGAAGAATCCGGCTGATAGTGGCGATGTTAAGGGAATCAGTCCCAATTGGAGATACTCCTTAATGTACACGTCCATGGCTGCATCCTCCGCCGGAGAAAGAGGGTTGAGCCGTGCCTTGGGAAGGGTGGCCCCCTCCAGCAGCTCAATGGTGCAATAATATGTACGATGGGGAGGTAAGTAGGTCGGAACGCCCTTGCCGAACACCCTGGCGAGATCGAGGTATTCCTGTGGGGTGTTTTCGGGGACACTGGTGACCAGGTTGCCGGGCTGTAAGGTTGGAGAGCCGGGAGATGGAGGCAATGGTTGTGGCAGTAGGGCAACCACCGAAGGAGTTCCTTGGCCGACCAAGCGAGCGTGGGGCATGGAGGCGGAGCCAGGAAGGACAAAGGATGAGGGTGTGCGTAAGCACAGCCAAAGAAAGAAATGAGATGGTTTCCACGTGAAAGTCGCTGGCCCGCATCTGTAAAGGAGATGTGATCCTGGTAAGGGTGCCGGAACCCAGGGGTTGTCCATCCGCGGCGGTGATGAGGCATCCAATCGGGAGGTCGACGCATGTAATCCTCTCTGTAGTGACGAGATCTTCAGAGATGAAGTTCCCCTGGGCTCCGGAGTCAATTATTGCTACAACAGAGAGCTCCGTGTGAGGTAGATAGAGGATAACAGGGAGACAGAAGGAGATGGATGCGTGAGACATACTCACCCGGGGTGTGAGCGGTGGTGGACCCCCGCACACAGAGCTAGAGCTTGAGGTACACGCCTGGTCACATTGGGCACGGAGGTGTTGGCTGGAACCACAATAAAAACAGAGCCCTTGCGAAGTGCGACGCTGCCGTTCCGGGAGGTGAGGCGGGCTCGGCCGAGCTCCATGGGTTCAACGGGAGCCATCGAGGGTGGCACTGGAAAAGGAAGAGGTGGTCGGCTCCGAGGAGCTGGTCGAATCGGATAGCGAGAGCGATGAGGTTTTCCAGGTCCAAGTCGGCATCACGCCCCATTAACTCACTCTGATACGAACCCAGGCGGAAGGTGGGGAGAAGGGTCGCCTCATTCCAGCCACTCTGAGCTGCCAGGGTTCGGAACTGAAGGGTGTAATTCAGCCGCCGAGCGAGATCCCTGCAAGAGTTCCGAGGCCGAGCGACCCCCACAAGGGTGCTGGAACACAGCCCGAAACACATCCAGGAAGCGCCGGTAGTCTTTGGCTTCCTTCCCCTGCTTATTCCAGATAGCCGTAGCCCAGTCCAGGGCAGAACCAGTGAGTAACGAAATTACCAGGTCGATACGGATCGAATCAGATTCTGGAGGTGAGTGAGTGATGTATAACTCACATTGTAGGAGAAAGCCCTGGCAGCAATCAGGATCGCCCTCATATCGGTCAGTGCTAAATGACAATTGTCACTACAAAGACTGTGGTTTGTTGTTGTATACATTCATTGTTTAATTCACCTCTGGTTTAATATTTCTCCAGTTCAATGAATTTTCATTTTGATGATAAGAACTTGTAATCTTTCTAATATCTTATTTAAGCAGCCTTTTAGCTTCATTATAGCCTTTACTTGAGTTCATATGCCGACAACTACAGACAAGTTTTCTGGATCAGCCCGATGTGTACTGTTCAAGGAAACAGAGCCGGTCCTTATTGCTGGTTGTTTTATCTTCTATATAAAGATAAGATAAATAAAGATAAAACATTTCAGTGAATCATTATATATCAAAATATTGGAATTTTCCTTTCAGGGAGTAAAGCAGAGTTATGCTGAACTATACTGAATAACTATGTTATTTCCACTATGTCATTTTGTCTTTTCATTACATTAGATAGTGTGATAAACAGTCATTAATCAACAAAGCAGCAATAAAGCATTTGGCAGAGACCATATTATACCAAAAATAGGTACAAATGGCATCTACGTCTGGATCCCGTCTCACTTGGTGTGTATGAAAGAAATGTTGGAGAATCAGTAACACTGACCTGCTCAAAATTTTTATTTGCTTCACATTTGCTCAGATGTTTAAGGAACCTCATGGCCATATTGTCAAGAGCCAGAGGTGGCAGAAGGTCATCACTTACTTCTACAGATGGATTCTGCCCAGGAGCTATGGAGGTACTTTACCACACAGATCAGCAGAGCCTAAGGCAAGTAAATTGATTCACCTTGCTTTTAGCCATAGGGTTTGGATGATCCTTATGTTTGTATTATATTCACATATAAGAATTAAATACATTAGAACAGTAAGGTCCATTTGTTATACTGTTATACCTGACCAAGAACTTAAAGGTGACCTGCTTATAAGCAGTTATAAGTTTTTTTATGTGCTGGTCATAATAATACACTTATATTTTCTAGAAGGTTCAATGCTTCTTATATTGCAGCCCTGATTGGGATGAAGATAAAATAATATAAATATGTGCATGATGATAATTCTATAATTCTCTCAGAGCAGAGCTGTGACACCTAAAATCCAGGTGTCACAGCCAACAGTCTGATGCCAGCAGTACAGTACTACTAGTGCACTGCCAACTTACATTTTATAGTGTAGATATAAATTACCTGACAATTTGCTTTTTGATGGCAAGTTCCATTCTCCCAACTGTCGGAGTGATTTTGTGTATTTTCTATACTGTATATACTAAAATAAGCACAGTTGCTTGTCCAGATTGAAGCTATACTCAACAGTCATCAAATCTGAAATGCATATACCTTATATACATTAAAATGGAAATAATCTCATAATTTCAGTGATTAAAATAGTTCAAATGTAGACTAGCTGGAAGTAACTGTTTACTTTTTTCTGTTTGAGAGTAGGACCCTACTAAGTACAGTAAGTCCCCTAAATACGAGCTCTTTCTGTTCTGAGAGTGGATTTGCATGTTCAAAAGTTCCTATGTCCAACATATTTAGTCTAAGCATCCAGCTTGTAAGCCTACAACACCTGATCTTGCTGCTGTTCATTTTAGTGTCCATTGTTATGGCTCGCTGTTTCTTAGCAGTATAACCACTGCTTTTCCACTTAATACCAAACATTCTGGGTTTAAAATAGTACAAAAATTCCACAAAAAAAAATATATATATATGCTGGCCGTGGTCCCACTGGAATACATTTCCTAGCCTCGCTCCTTCCACGTATCCCTAGATGGCACATCACTTTTGTTTATATTCTGATTTCCTTATTTACTTCAGCTGTTTATAGTTTTTGTCTTATAAGGACATTCTTTAAACCTTGCATTTTATTTATTTTGGTCCAAAGTAAGTATGTTTCACTTCTATGTGGTTCATAATGTTATGGTTTTGTTGACTGTTTAGTTCTCTCTTCCTTGCACTCATATTATGCCACTCCTGTTAGCTGGGTTTTGGACGGTTTGTGTATGCCTAAATCTAGTTAAGTTCTGGGTAGTTTTGTTATTGCACTCAGTTTTCAAGTGTATTTTCACTTTCACAATAAAGCTCTGCTCTGTGGTGGCTTTTAGTGTTCAACTGACCACACTGATTCCACCAAAGTTTATTTTTATTTAACACTTTAAATTTATTGTACATGGACTAAATGTTGGAATTTTTACATGTTTGTTGTCACATATTTGGATCCTATTGAATCAAAAACACAGACCACCACAATGTGCAATACTGCTAGACTTATTAAACCAGTTGAACTGAACACTGTGGTAATTTTTCTGCACAGACAATAAATGTGACTGAAAAGTCTAATAAAACACTACCAAAAAAACCCACTCACATAGAAACGGTGGCTTACTTCTAAAAATCTCAAGTGAAAACTCACTTCATAGGAATTCGGGAGACCGTCTTTTTGATCACAACTTATCTTTTTGAGAACACGTATTGGATTTTGTATTAGTTTTCAAATACTGTGACAAATTACACATTAATATACAAAAACCTGCTGACCCCTGAGTAAAATTTCTGTTTTACTAGTCTGAGAGACACATATCTGACAATCTAAGATTGTGTCATGACTAATATAATTCTTCCCTACAGCATTGAGCTATCAAATCAGCATGACTACGTGAGAAAAAGTAGAGCTGTTTACAGGATTGATAACATGCACCTCAGCTTGACTATTTTAGTACTTGTTACTGTAAGGGCTTATGCATTACTAGGATTAAATTTAATTTTAATGAATTAGTTAGATTTGTCTCAAGTTTACAGTGCATTTCACATTGTGGATATATGGTGAATGACTGTCATTCTCTGAATTGTTTCTTTCATTAAGTTGCTGCTGATGGGGTTTGCAATTTCCCTCATTTGGAGTGAACCCAAGAATGACTGACTCTAACATCAGCAAATTAGCCAATACCATTAGGGTTGGGCTATATTTTTTTATAAGTCAACAGCCATTAAACTGACCAAAACTTCATGAAGGATTCCCTCCTTTCGTAGTCAGAAAGCTATTTCTCTGACTAAACTTTAATTTAAACAACTAAACAATTAGGCTCATTTGGTTCATACTGGAGCTTTCTGTTGATTCCGTGCATGCAACTTTAAGAATGGAAACTCCATTTGCTATTTGGCAAAGCACTCAAAAAAATAAATCATTTAACTAAACAAAAATTGTGGGACTGGAGCGTAGCGGTTAAGGCACTGGACTATGGTTCAAATCTCTGCCACACTTGGGTCCTTGAGCAAGACCCTTAACCCACAATTGCTTTGATTGTGAAAGTGTATTAATTGTAAGTCGCTCTGGATAAGAGCATCTGCTAAATAATGTAAATGTAAATTACTTGAGCTAAAATAAGACTCTAGTTCACAGTATGTAGAAGTGGGTAGAAGTAGTTTGCAACAATTTGTGTATTTCAAATATGCTATTGAATTCTCCCGAATGTAAAATTAAAAATGTCCTTGGGATTTGTACATGTGCTTCAGGTACCTGTTTGGCCGAAGGAACAAACAAAGTATGTTTTCCAACAAAAATATGGTAATTCCAACATAATGTTTAAAAGACATTTGGCAGCAGTTTAATAGTTTAGTTTTATAGTTTAATGGCATTCTAAATTTCCTATAAATTGTGGTCTATTATGACATGCCATATTATGCTTTGGGGAGAAAATGTTATTTTTAGAGTCATTTTAATCTAGGCTTTTTGTACAAGAAGTTTAGTAAAATCATAAAGAAAAAACAGTATTTTGTACTTTTACGTACATTAGTGTAGTGTTCTTAACTTTTTATTTTGTTGATTGAGTTTCCAGTTTCGTGTGGTGGATTTTCAAAAGATCTGAATTAATGTAGAACCCTGGACTTCTTGTTGGTTCTTAGAGATGTTTCATTTACCATCTGAAATACTTATTTAGTTCCCATGTGTTTAATTAGTAGTGGGATTGTGTGATCCATTATTGAGTCATTGCCCCACGCTGCCATCATATGAGTCATTAGAGCAGTGGGAAACCTTCAGGGCCTTCGACGCCTTCAGAGAAGGCCTAAAAGAATTCTGAACCAAAAAATATTAAATTATTAAATAAAAAATAATATATATATTTTTAATTTCTATCTTATTTAATTGAATACAATACATTTTATATATTTTCTCTCATCTATGTTCTATAGTTAAGTTTACTGTCAAGTTCACATCAGCAATGAAAGGGTTACTGTCCTAAAAAACATTTTCCAATCAGAATCGTCGTCTCTATCAAGGCCCGTCTCTATCAAGGTCCTAATTGGTTAGGACTTCACGAATCCCAAGCTATGTGTTTTGGTTTGGAGAGTGAGGGGCAAATTGACCAGTTACGGTTTGATTTCAAGTGGGCAGGACAAAAAAAAAAAAAAGATCGCGAAGTCCTAACCAAGTGGTTGATTCTCAACCGCTCTCACCACTCTGCCGCCATTTAACTGTGTCACAGAGTTAATTCTGCACAGAGTAGGGAGAGCGGTTGAGAGATAGAGATAAATGCGGATAATAATAGAAATAAATTGCAGACAAGAGTGACATTGTGGTTAGCTTGATAGCATTGCCTTTTTCAAGGCGGCCTTTCACAGAAAAACTTCAAATAATAAAAAACGGAAGACCAACTCCAGAACTGAAATTAAAAGAATTAAAAGAGGTGAAGGCCCAGCTGTAGTGCTCACGGTTCGCCACTGCCTGTAATAATTCCACTGTAAGGGTGATTTGTCACTTTATTTTACTTGTTCAGTAAGAAGCAGCAGTTTTGTCTGAATTACAAAGTTAAAAATATTTCACTGACTTGTTAACATTGTTTAAAGACTGGAAATATGCGTAGGGTGGGAAGCTGGGTAGCACCTCTGCCTCACAGCAAGAAGGTCCCGGGTTCAATCCCAGTGTTTAGTGGCCTAAGTCCTTTCTGCATGGAGTCTGAATATCCTCCCTGTGTCTGCGTGGGTTTACTTTGGGTACTCCGGTTTCCTCCCACAGTCCAAAGACATGCGTGTTGGGTTAATTGGTGTCTCTAAAATGGCCCTTAGTGTGTGACTGTGTGCATGACTGTTTGTGTGGGTGCCCTACGATGGCTTGACGCACTCAGGGTTGTTCCTGAGTAGCCGAGTAGGCACCAGCTGGCCTGCGACTAAGCGAAAGAATGAATGAATGAAATTTACGGATTGAAGATGTAGACAGAAGTGGGACACAGCACATGCTTGTTTCAAGAAATGCTCAATATTATGGACAGCCTTAATAGTACTGAATTGAATACTTAATGTGATTAACCTAGTGACAACATTTTCTCCTCCCAGTTACATTGGCAGAACATAGAGTTATTATGGCGATATTGTGGTTTTACCTAGGATAAGAATACTGTGTTCAGGCATATCATGGCTTGGCCATTAAAACCCATAATAAAATTATAATGGTGTAAGAATTGACACGCCTCGCAAAATGGAAAAAGATTATCACCGGTGCGCAATTATTACAATTAAATGTCTTATATGTCTTATATAGGCTCATTTAAAAAAAATACTTCTCTCTATTCATTGGGGTTAAATTGCAAATATTGTACGTGAAATAACAAATAACGAATGTATTGTAACGGAACAAAAGTGTGAAGAGCTAAAGTAAGAATACTTGCAATATAATAAGCTGTTACTTAGTTCTGGCATGCCAGTGTCATAAAACATGGGAGGAGTTTCATTCATAAATGTCAGTCCTTCTGCGTGAGCGTAAGTGTAGGAAGTTTAACAATGCGCCTAGGAACTGCTGATGTTTGTTCACTGCCCATTCAAAGAAATTCAAAACACAGTTTTCACCAGGGGTTGGGAACCTCATTTCAATGGGCTGGCGTGACAGAAGTTTTAATTCCAACTAAGCAGGATCTTAAAGCTGAAGTTCCCACAGACCATAGACCACATTTCTTACTGTGATGAGCATGTGTCTGATCATGCCTGGGTGCCAGGGGCAGTGAACCTGTTCTAGCCACCAAAACCAGACACACCTTTTGAGTACTTCTGCTGAATAAGAAAAGTTTGGTCCAACAAATGTAATGCAGACTGGTACCATATAACTGGTACCTGGATAAGTATTATGTTGTGTGGTGGTGATAAAGAGGGCAGATTTACACAAGGGTATGGCTCAGTATAAAATATGTGCATTGTCAGGGATATTGTGATGATTTGCAGCCTTAACCTTATTGGGTTATACTGTATTTAGGCATGAACCTGTATCAACTTTGAAAGCTGCTGTAGTGCAGGATGGGGTAATGTTCTGTTGCGTAACATTATTTGAGGTTCCTCTACCTAACACTGTAGCAGATCTTTAATCCCAAACTCCACAACATGGCTAATGTTCTCATTAGTTTATCAAAATTACAGAACATAACAAAAAGTACTGTGCAAAAGTATTAGCCCACCATTAGATTAGACATATGATTGTTTAGCAGTGCTGTAATGACCATATATAATTATGTTTTAGTCTCCTTTTTGGAATCCAACCAGAAAAAACTGGAAATGTATATGCAGTATTTAAAATCTAAAAAACAAAAAGAAATGAAAAGTATTTAGTGTGACCTCCCCTTAAACTTGAGCGATAGCGATAACTTAACTGACTTGTCAATGGTCGATTAAATTTTTCAGATGTTGTGGCGTCAATGCCATGTCATTCCTGCAGGAATTAGACTGTTTAACACGTTATTTGTGTACTTAATAACCACCACTAGCACATTTACTAGGGTATGGGCATCTATCTATCTATCTATCCATCCATCCATCCATCCATCTATCCATCCATCCATCCATCCATCCATCCATCCATAAATCAATATATTCATCCATCTATCTATCTATCTATCTATCTATCTATCTATCTATCTATCTA
>JAVSBV010122470.1:0-18891 GCA_033117975.1 Parotocinclus spilosoma | reverse complement strand
TAGAATAGTCATTTACCACATTAACAATGTATAGAGTGTGTTTCTGATTAATTTAATGTTAGCTTCATTGAAAAAAAATGTGCTTTTCTTTCAAAAATAAGGAAATTTCTAAGTGACCCCAAACTTTTGAACGGTAGTGTATATCGCCAATTACGGGTGTTCGATATGGTCATAATATTGCATAACGACCATTCAAATATTATCCCGTACTTGGGTGTTAAATGTAAAATATGCTGCATGTCATCCAATTAAACAGGGTTAATTTCACTCTTTGTTATAAAACATGAATGTGAGCAGTGTCTTTAAGCACTGACGATGTGTTCAGTGATATTGTATAGTGCCCACCCATAAATGCACTTGAGCAATCTGATAATGGGAAATGTCTGAGATTACATGGCTTGAAATTAGCATTACAATTTTATTTGATCCTCCCCTATCTAGGGCCAATCCCAAATTAAGCGACAGTGAAAAGGAAAAACTCCCTAAACGTTATAAGGAAGAAACCTTGGGAGGACCAAGACTCAAAAAGGGACCCGACCTGCTTGGGTGGCCTAGATGATAAATGTAAGAATTAAACAAATTTATCTAGTCAAATAAGTTTGTTGTAATAGTTCAATTAACAGAAACAAAGTAATTATTAACAAATGAATATAATATTTAATAGAATAGTGTAAATTAAATAAAATTATATTAGTCAATTATTTTGTCTGATGCACAGCCACTTTAGGATTTTGGTATCTTTAGATATGGTTAAAAGCTCAGCTAATTCTCTTTATTAGTTGAGACAAAAGTGTGATCTGTATCTAACTACAAATAAATGTAATTATGCCTGGCCTTGTACTGCTTTAGGCAGAACCTGTTTACAGTAACCGTCTTGTGCAGCATGTCAAATCATTTGAAATCCTGTGGTAGAAAAGGTGTTCTCATGGCTGAAGGCTTTCCATAAAGTAAAATGAGGCATCTTCACATCTACCTGTAATTTTAAAACCACAGTGATGAGTGCTGTAAAAATAGAAAGAACATTGTTTAATGTAAGAAACAATGCATCTGCTTGTGAAATCTTTTTAGGAGCTCTTTCTTATTGGTACGCTTGGATCGTCTCTATGAATGCATCTATTGGAACCAGTGATTGATATGATAACACGAGCAACTCTCTGCTGACTTGTTGGAGCTCTTATCTGATTTTTGTTGAATATATTATAACCAGAATCCGTTTCTTTGTGTAAATGCATTCGTTTACCGTCTTGTGTAGCGACAGTGTATGGTCTGTTGCAGTCCATCATGCTTATCTGTCTCAAAGTGAGACATGTCCATCAGTTCTTGTTCAGTTAAGGTTGTGAAGTTATAAAAAAAAAATAGAATCAGGTATACTGGCAGGTATTATGCTGTCAGTTACCATGTACACTGCTCACAAAAATGAGGGATATTTCAAAATGAATATGAAGCATTTAAATGAAAAGCATTAGATTTAATTTCATTAATCAAGGTAATTAGAAAAGCAAATGAAAAGTCAAAGAAAGTTACCCGTTTGTGCAAATGATGTAAACTCAATTATGGTGACTGAGTTGTAAGTGATATATTTATGGGGGTGAACAAAAGCATGTTAAACTGGATGAGAGTGCCCCCACGTTGACTGTTCAGTAGGGTCTGTGGTCACCCAAGAGTGCAAAAACACACGGACTGTTTTTGCATGGACAGGATCAGATTATCCAGCAGTTTTTGTGGGGTTCTCTACATATTCATTTAGAAATATCCCCTCTTGTGACGAGTGTATTTATGAGCAAAACACCCTCAGCGTCTACAGGAAACCACTTTAACATCTAGGCTAAGGTAAATCCTTGCTAACGAGTTATTAATAAATAACTGTTTTAATAATTTGGCATTAGAACCATGTCTATAAACAAAACAACCTGTTAAACAGGCCTTAATGTCACATTTCCATAGAAAGACGCATAGAATTTCATTCAGATGTAATTGATGTCTATAGGATTGGGCATTTCAGAACAGTATCTTGGCTTTTAAATGGAGTTCAGCATGATCGTCATGAGTGGCATTATCATTATCGGCTAATGATCATAGCACTCAAATAGTCATTTTGAAACAAACCCATACATCACTGCACCATTTCCAGTAGGATGATTCAAGGAGGATGATTTCATTATAATTCATTTATTTTCAAGAATCTCACTCATTTCCTGTGAAAATAGTCATTGTAAAGAGGCTGGAGCACTGCATGCTGAAACATGTGAAAGTCCCTAATGCTATTTTGACTTTGTAAGGGTATAGCTAGATCATACAGACTGGGAACAATTACCAATAAGCTGAACACAGGGAGCATATGATTATGTATTAGCCACATTTCAGTTTGTTCTTCCATTAATTTCCTTATCTGCTTAATCCTGGACAGGGTCGCAGGGTCTAGACAGTGACAAATGGTGTAAGGCGCTAACAAACATAGACAGGGAGCCAACTGTTAAAGAGACACACAGACTGCTCACAAAATTAAGGGTAATTTCAAAATGAATATGGTCATTCGTATTCATGGGGGTAAACAGTCCCTGTTCTATGGTAGCCTAGTGAACATGATACTGGACTATGGACCAGAAGGTCCATGGTTCAAAACCCACCTCCTCCAAGCTCCCACTGTTGGGTCCTTGAGCAAGGCCCTTAACCCATAATTTCTTGGACTGTAAGACTGAATCAATTTTAAGTCACTCCGGATAAGGATGTCTGCTAAATGCTGTAAATGTCAATAAACAGTAGCGTGTCAGACTGGATGAGAGTGTCCCTGCATTGACTGTTCAGTAGGGTGTATGGTCACCCAAGAGTGCCAAAATACACTGACAGGGATGGGGCAAAGATTGTTCAGCAGTTCTTTTAGGATCCTCTTTATATTCATTTTGAGATATCCCCTCATTTTTATGAGCAGTGTAATAATGCAATCAAATTTATATCAGCAGTTCATTAGTATAAAAACCATAAAAACCAGATCCAGACATTTGTATCCATGTTTGGATGGTCTCGTTTACATGCAGAGATTTTAATCAAGTCTTCTAATTTTTAGATTTAGACTTAGCCTTGCTCAACGACCTAACAGTGGCAGAGGTGGGATTTGAACCCTGGGCCTTTGGTCAAGTGTCCAATACTTTAATCACTGTTTCACCACAGTGCCAGTTCAAGTACATATTCTGACTGAACTACATTTTTTTGATTAATCCTACAATCTAATAAAGCATCTTTAAAATGTAATCAGATCCAAAATTAGGCACACGCTTGGAACACCAGTCCTGTTGGCCTGTAATAAGGATCCAGCAGTCTAAGCAACTGTACCCTCAATCCTTTTTTATTGTCCAGTAACTTACCGACAAATTCTATATTGCTTACAAAAATGAGTGGATATTTCATTTTGATATATCCCCTAATATTTGTGAGCAGTATATTACTAAAATGGGGCTTTAAAAAAAATCTGTTTATCCCATATGCACATATCTGTGGATGAGTGTCTTATGCTGTATTATTACTGTATGATGCCATGTCGTGTTTTTGTGATTTAATACCAGGTTTGCTTGTACAGTTTATAGCGATATGTAACATTTCACCACTGTTAAAATATTTTCTCTGCCCATTTGTTCTGTTGGAAGGTAGACTGCATAGCAAGGCAGCATTTTTGGGAGCGTTTGCGATCCCAAAATAGTTTCTCATTTGGAAGGCATTATAACAGCTGCCTTCTAAGGTTTCTTCTTTTGGATAAATTCTAAGGATCTGAACATTTGTCTTCCCTACTAGCCAGTTCCATAATACTGTCCAGAGCTTTGTAGAAAAAATGTAAAAGAATTTCCCTCACCATGTCCAATCACTGCGCAGTACTGTAATATTGACAACCATCACAGAGACTCACAGGCTTATCATGGAATGAAAACAAATTTGTCCATTTATAATCTTTTCAGATTATGTGTATGATAGATTCACTTACTATCTGTAGGACAAAAACTGTACAGTTTTATTGTTTTTTGCGATCTCTCTGTTCCTTTTTGTCAGTTTCAGATTTAGTTTTAGAGTTAAAGTCCTACAGACAAGTGGAACCACATATGATTGAGAGCTCTCGCTGCACAATAGACATGAGGTCATCATGCTAAGCTCTGGCGAAGTCCAGCAAACATGGGGACAATCAAGCATGCATGGCTCACTACACACTAAACAATGTGCTGCACTTAACCGTGTGAATGCGCAGTACGCAGTGAGTCAGTAAAAACCGTGACTAATGGAACCTGGTTAGTGATTGTTTGGCAGACGGCATCAGAAGTTAGAACTCAGAACTTAGTACTTAGTTTACTAACTCGGTGTAACCTCGGACTAGATGGTTGTTAAATCATTTTATTAATCATTAAAATAAGCCTAATAATCACAACTTGGATAAACTTTCTATTACCACTGGATTAATAATAAAAGAACTGGGTTAGTATTATCACCCTATCTACTGGTACACATTTCATATCACCTGGTATGTTCTAGATCTAGGCAGCTAAATTGAAAACTACAGTAATCCCTCCCATATCGCGGGGTTTATGTTCTAGAGCCCCCCTGCGATTGGTAAATTCCGTGAAGTAGCAATCTTCTATTTATTTTATTATTTATATATATTTAAGGCTTGATTAAACCCTTCTATATCTCTTATTAACCTTTCCTACGGTCTGCGCTCTTACCAGTGCTATGGTCAATGAGCCAATCAGCGACCAGGATGCATAACACAGTGCTGGGCAAAAAATGTGGGCAAACTAGCTCAAGTGGTAGTGTCGTACACTGCATTTTCATTGTGTATTTATCCGTTTATATGTTTGAATAAAAAAATATTGTTTTACAACTTTAAGGCAAAATTTAATCAAATCTTAAATCCAGCAGAATCCCACAATATAGCAAAAAATCTGCGATAAAATGTTAGATATGTCTACAAAAAATCAGCGATATGACAATGGATTACTGTAATTGAAACTGACATTCAGAAACGTTAATTGAAGTAATCTTTCCCATGTTGATTATTTCGATTTAGGTTTTTAAAAATTATTAATAATTGAAAATCTATAAATTTGTTCCCCACTGTACAATATGACAATATGAAAAAATGAAAAAACAAGTGGAAAGAAATAACCCTTTCCAAATCCTACCAAATCCTACTAAAAAGGGTTTAAATTGATTTAAATATTCAATAAATATTCCATTTTTATATAAAAAACAAATTTCACGCTTTAAATACAGAGCTGCGATTGTTGCAAAATACATCTGTATTAAGCAGACATTATTATTACTTGCGCTTTTGTCCACAATTTTGTCATTTCAGCAGTTAGAGATGACTTCTGAGTAATTAAGTAGTAATTAAGAGAAGGTTGGTTCTTCTAGGTCACCGTTTTCTTACATTAAGCCATGCTAATCAGAACTTTAAATCGTCGCTTTGGTTTTTATAACAGATGGCCTAACCCTAGTGTTCTCATCCGTTTCCTTAGTGCATGTATGCTTAAATGTAAATTGTGGACTTTTCCGTATTTTTAAAAAGTACACAGCTACAAGTTATAAATGAAGCGAGGTTTTTGGGTTTAAGTGGTTAATGCTTGATATCTCAAAATATTTGTGGTGTTTGGTATCAGTTCATTGATATGTTTCATCATTACACATCACAGGTACTGGATCATAGCTGTTGCATTAACATACATCTGGGTTAAACGATGCCAGCTAGGCTCTTTGAACACAAAACATTGCCATAAGGAATGGGGGAATCTTTAGCACCTAGTTCAGACCTGTACATTTAGTCATTTAGCAGACACACCAATACTGTGGAAATTGAATAATGACTTGGTCACGTTTCACACTTTAGTTATTTAAAACTGTTTTCTATCATGAGTCTGACATGATGGCATGATGACTTTTTCAGTCTTGTGACTTGTATCCTGCAAATAGAAGAAGATATAATAACATGTGGGCTGAAAGCTGGAGTTATGCAATGCTCACTGAAACAGTGTTTAAAAGTGAAATTGTGCTACTATGAGTAAAGAGGTTGTTTGCAGCTCTTTAGTCCCACTTTATGTTTATCTTCATGAGAATCAGATTGAGCTTTGCTAATGAAATTTAATGCTGTAATCTGCGGTACTGTTGCATGGCTAATGACTCACAGCTCAGACCAATGACCCTTCATAGTGTCTCTCTCTTACCTAATTTTTAGGATGCGGGCTTGTGTGGTGGCGGTTGAACAGTTCTGTGGTTTTGTTTCAGTCTTGGCTATGGCAAGCAGAGATTGGTGGCTTTTTTCCCCCCTCGGGTTGACAGTGTGGTTTCTGCAAGTCACAAGCCACATTCAGCAGCAATAAAGAATTCTATCAGATGCACAGGGTGAGACTTGGGTTTTATGCAAGCAATTGACTGTTGTTGCTTTTGTTAATCAGCAGTTGTGACCGACTGTGTTTGACTTTTGGCGTTGCTGCAATATACAATTTACCCTGTGGTGTGCACAGGTACTATGAGCATCCCATAATACACAATGAAAGCGATGGATGCCAAACCCCCAAATCTCCTTTGTGCAGATTTTTTATTATTCTGGAAATCATGAAAAGTAAGATCTTAAATGCAATGGCAACAATTAGAATCACACAATTAATTACACATTTTGTATTGGAATCTGTATTTGTGCACTGGAATTGGATTGGAACAGAAATAAATTTGGATCAGTTTGTCACTACTTTCAACATTCAACCTTAACTATATTTTTCATGTGTGAGAGGACCTGAGATTGAGGTGTTGTTCTCGTATGTCAGAAGTGAAATTTCCCCCAAACAGGGAATTACTGTTTCTGTAAAAAGGAGAATTTTGTTCTCGCCTGTGTTACGTCTGTTTGTAACGACAGTGTATGGTTACAGTCCACCATGCTTATCTCTCTCATAGTGAAACATGTCCATCAATTTTCTATCAGTTAAGGTTGTGAAAGTTACATTAAAATTAGAATCAGGTATACTGGCAGGTATTATGCAGTCAGGTCAAATGTACACTGCTCACAAAACTTAGGGGATATTTCAAAATGAAGCGATTTTAAAATATCATTTAATTTAATTTGATTTAAGAAGATAATCAGAAAAGTAAAATAAAGTTGTTTGATTACAAAATGAGATGTAAACTCATTTATGGGGATTGAGTATCAAGTGATTTATGGATATGAACAGAAGCATGTTAAACTGGACGAGGAGTGCCCCCACAATGAACAGTCACCCAAGAGTGCCACACGGACAGTGATTGGGTATGGACATAATCTCATTATCCAGCAGTTCTTGTGGGATCCTCTTCATATTCATTTTGAAATATCACCTCATTTTTGTAAGCAGTGTATTTTATCCTGTAGGTAATGGGTGAGGGGGCCTATGTCTAAGGATATGTCCGGAACATGGCGTCTCTCTTAAAAGCCCCCATACTGCCATTCCGCCATACATCAGGGGCATTTGTTTCCAATGGGAAGGTGGTCATGTAGCATATCAAAGAAGGCCAGAATTGTGACTTTTGTCTCACCCTGTACACTCTAGTTGCACCAGTCACCCAGTGTTGCCTGAGCGGTTTCCTCATAGCCATGCTAAATGTGAACAGATCAGTCTGTTGCTTCATAACTTGACTGATAAATGAATTTCTAGAGCTTGCTGCGTTTGGTTGTAGTGTTGTGTCCAGCTACTCCCAGCTCTATTGGTGATGACTAAATAGTGCTTTTCTTTAAACAGTGGAAACTGCAGTTTACCTGACAGAGATAAATTCTGTATTTCATAATAGTTGACATATTGCCTGTTTTGGCATCTACTACCTTAAGGCATTCATTGCACTGGGAACTATTGTCATCTACTTTAGTGAAGTAAAACCCATACCTTATTCCTTAGTGACATGTTTACACACTCTGTGCATCAATGAGCTAGTGAGATACGGCTATAGTTTTGTTTATTTCCTTTTTACCTGTTCTTTTTTCAGACAGTTATTTAGGCAGTCTTGTCTTTAATTATTTAACGTGCATCGATTTGTTTTTAGAGGTTTTGACACATTTCAGTACCTCAGCCTCAGTGCCGGCAGTGCTAACTGCGTTATTTGCTGGTCAGTTGTCATGCATTGGCAGGGCAATCAAAGGCAAGCCCACGAAAAAGTCTACGTCCCCCTTCTTGTACACTTCGGTCTACATTGGCCAGTGTCAGTTGCATTGCTCGGGAGATGCCGAAATAACTGTGCCATTGTCAGTAACCTTACTCTTGTTTATGAACCAGTAAGCAATACTTTTAATCATTTACCTTTCTAGAGAAGCCAAGGGCGACACTGTGGCATACACTGGTGCTCAAAGTTGTGAACCATTTAAAATTTCTATATGTCTGCATAAATATGACCTAAAACATCAGGTTTTCTTACTCGAGTATTATTAAAAGTATATAAAGGTCGATAAATGAGACAAAATCATTGTACTTGGTCATCTATTTGGCAAAAGTATTTGAACCTTTAAGTTAAGCAGTTTACTTCAGTCTTAGTGATGAAGCCAGTGAACAGACCAAAAGTCAATGTGAAAGACTGATCGACAGTTACTGGAAACATTTAGTTGCAGTTATTGCTGAACAAGAATATTTCATATCAGATACTAAAAGTAAAGGTGCACATACTTTTACCACTCCCAGTGTAATGCACCACTGTATTTGGTGGGTAAAAAGTGGAATTGTTTACTGAAACTTAAGTTATTATTGCTGTTCTCTTATTTTTTTTTACCATAATGCCCACACTGTTTTGTGTTATATCTTCTAAATTCTAAATCTTCTAAAGTGTTCTGGAGGGTTACATCATTTTACCTGTACTGGGGCATGACCATAAAAGGGTAATAACTTTTCCTAGACATGACTGTAAGACAACAGCTATAGAACCCCTTCCATCAGTGCTAGGTCAGGTTGACAGACACAGCACAGAAACCGTTAATGAAAACTCAAGCAACAGAAGATGTGGTAAAAATATTATATCACAATATTATATAAAGACATTTTCACCATACATGATCTTCATCACAATACAGAATAGCATCAATAGCAATAGGTAGCACTACTATTCAAATATTATCAAATACTAAAATCATTTTTATACAAAATGTTCTGTACTTCATTTTAAACTATTGCACTCTTTATAGTGAAACATGCATTAGGTCAGTGTTCTTACAGACATTATCATCTATATGCTTGGAAAAGAATATCGGCTATCACAATAAAAATAATTTATAAGGATATGTAAAAATATGGTCATCTTGCCCACCCATACTTCTTCACACCTCACTTTGGAATAAAAAAAGGAAGCGTTATAGAAAGTAAATAGTTTATATTGTGATACACATCAATATCAACTGATATAAAAATGATTGTGATGATTTTTATCACCCCAATATCGCCTAAATCACAAAAATTTGAAATATTTCAATATGGGGTATTTTATTTTGAAGTATCCCCCTAATTTTTGTGAGTAGTATAGTATGCAGAAATTTCTGTATTAGTAGGTATACATATCTCTATCCTTCTCATCTTTGGGCAGAGGACATGTACTAGGAGACCACACAGGCTGATTTGTGCTGAATGGATAGCCTAGGGTGAAACAACTGATCACACTTCAGTCTAACTTAACATGCAGAGAATCATCATCATCATCATCATCATCTGTCATACTTAGTAGTGTTTTGTCTATATTGTGGTTCCGGCAATGCTTTGAGTCCTTTCACCACCAGCAGGAATTGAAGCGAAGCACCAGCCCCCGCAACTTAATTGTTTGACTTTGTACGGAGCAGCCCAGATGTCGGTAGTCGGGCAACGGTTTGGCCCTTTCTCTGGAATTCGGCTGCATGACTGAAGGCGGCCGAGTAGAGAAGAGGCTTAGCAGCGGGCCTTCTTTTCAAAGGCTGCTTTTTGTTTTAGCGAGTTTGTAAGTAGCAAAGCTGCACATCTGTCAGAAATGTCAGAAGGCTTGTACCCTGCGACCTGCTCAGATCACTGCAAGATTACTAAAGTGCTTGATTTTCTCACGCTTGTTAGAAGTGGACTCTCCAGTCTGAGAATCGTGGTGGAAATTTAGAGTACAAAATTGTTTTATATTCATGACAGGAATCGATCTGGTTATTTAAATATCCAAGTGCATATCAGTACTTGTTTTCTTTGTCTGGCATACTTAAGGTACATTAATGAGAGAGAACGATTGTTTTAAAATAGTGCTATTATTTTATATTAAATTACAGTACATTATGACTTGGTAATGAAGGATTGGTGTGCCTGTCTAGGGCTATTCCTCTCAAATAAGTAAGGAATTAATATTATGAATTGGGTAAGGGTATCCTTTTGCCTTCAAATAAGCTTTGGGGTCAATTTGATCCCTGTTTAGTGTTTTATTCTATGAATTAAAAAATGCCATTTTTGCTTCATATTGAATGACTTTTCTGCTGAAGTGACAGAGACAGCTTGGTAGACAGACATATGAAAACATAAAAGTTGATGATTTGTTTAAGATTTTCTCTGTACAGATTGTCCCAGGCTGTTTTAGCTGTACAAAACATAATAAAGATTTGTTGTGCTTGCATTTTTGGTGATATTGAGGTCACATTAACACCCAGGTTTCTAGTGTTCAAAGAACTCAAAGAATCCTCTGCTTTAAGTCAAGTCAAATTTATTTATATATCACTTTTTACAGTGTTGCATTGTCACAAAGCAGCATTACAATGTTGTTATCTTAAAAGGCCAATCCCAAATTGAGCAAGTTTCAGAGGTTATGAAAAGAGTTCTGATGAGATCACTGTACTCGAATATCCTACACAAATCTGCAGCAACTGCTTGTTGATGGATGATGTAGGGCTTTCACTTAACAAAATTCTACCTGTAGGAGTAAAAGTACCTGACATCATAATAAAGCTTGAATCAAATTAACCCCAGGGAGACGATATATTAGTAAATTTGAAGTTTATCATTCACTGCATACATTGGGATTTACAGTTTGGGACAGGCAGTTGTTTTTATAAAGAGGAACTCCAGTCCTTTCTGTATTCAGTATGAGCCCGAAATATTGGAACCTTTGGAAGTTGTGGGTAAAAATGTTTTTTTACCAGTCCCACTCATTCATACCAGGCCAATTCAAAGAGGCAAATTAACCTACATGCCTTTGGAAAGAGGTACCAAACCAGGGTATCTAGACACGAGGAGAACATGCAACCCACCACACGGGTGGAATCCAAGGTCGGGATCAACCTGGGGACCTTTGGAGCTGTGCAACAACAGTGTTAACCTCTTGTGCAAATGTGCAGTTCAAAAGGTTACAACTAAATGCTTATCGATAATTATGTTAAATAACTGAAGTAACGTAAACAAAAGGAACAAATTGTTGCTTTCATTTTTTGAATTTGAATTTTCTTAATCAATTGGCGAGTTTATAGCTACATTGGGGAAAAACCTACATGGCTTAAAGTGTTGGTTGGTTTTTAATTAAAGGATGGTTTTTAATTATACGGCTGGCCGGTAGTCGAGAGGTTGGGACTGTTAGGGTGCTTCTCAGACTGCTGGTGGGGTTTGTAAGGGCAAGTCTACTCATATAGTGAAAGGGTTATAGAGACATGATGTATTCACATTTGGAAATCTGTGGAATTAGAAGTCATTTAAGTCACATTCTGGTTTACAAATTCTAAGGTCCTTCTACAAGATACCACTTTGATTCCAAAAACTCTTTTGGAATCAGTGTGGGTTTTTTTGGTTTTTTTTCATTAACCTCTGACGGCAAAAATACTGGCTTGGTTTAGCCACTTATATTTTAGCCCTCACACTTAATTCATTTAAATTGTGCTTTCTCTATCTTTCATGCTAATGGGGCTTTTTGTTATGTTTTGTTTATTCCTTTTTGGAACAGCAAATAATGAATGACCGCTTTAGACTGCCTAAACACTTGGAAGAACTTAAATATGAATGACTTCTTGACAAATGCTTTTTTTGTTCCCCCAAATTCGAACAACTCCAGACTTCATGGGTACCCTTAGTAAAATACTCAGCAGTACAAACTTCCAAATATTTAATTCATCTCAAGGACTATTGCGAGTTTGAAAGACCTTCTGGACCCGATTTAAGTTGTTAAGTTGTTTTACTCTAACTGACCACGCAAACACTTTAAAAAATTGTCCTGTGTTCACAACTCATTTATTTTCTGTAATAAATCTGTTCGTGTCACATAGTATTGTTTTTAAGCTTCCATTCATGTCATTTAGCAGACCCTTATACAGAACAATTTACAATTTACAAAGTCTTACAATCCAAGCAATTGTGGGTTAAGGGCCATGCTCAGGAACAGACTGTGGCAAATGTGAAATTTGAACCCTGGACCTTCTGGTCCATAGTCCACTACCTTAACCACTAGACCACTACAGTCCCAAGTGAACTTGGGCTGAAAGTTAAAGCTGGTTTGGTATGGTTTTGCCACCCACATAGAAACCTTTTTTTTGCCTAGTGTGTGTGCTAATGTGAGACTGTTCACTAACCGTAGTGTCACCCACTGTGTAGCTCTCAGGTAGTAGCTGGGGATCATGATGCTTATGTGGTGGTTATACATAATAACATATCTTATTGTTTGTATCCATCTCTCTTGAAACCAAAAGTGTAGTTCTAAGAAATAAGGATCCACCAGCAGCACCTGGATATTTATGACCTCTTCTTTTGTGTTCAAACTAACTTTAAGGTTCCCTGAGGCGCTTCAGCACACTGCAACGTCGGCCGTATGGCAGGTGAAAGTAGGGAGGCAGCGATTATAAATTTTCTCAGGTCGAGACAAGAACTGATTTTTAACAAGTTATTTAAGCCAATACCAATATTAAAAAAAGTAAAAATTCACATTATAACCCATATATAAATGATTACGATTTGATTAGTAATTCATTTTAGTAATAAAGTCCAATAACGATAAGCAAAAACCCACATTCGGACATGGCTATTACTGTGAACATAAGGTGCGGTTTACAGAAAGGTTTCACTGATTTTATTCCATTTTATTTTTTTATCCTTGCTTTACAAGGGCATGTTTTTTTGTCTTTGTCATTGGCAGTAACAAAAAATTAAATGTGTAAGAAAGCCCATGACTGAGAAGATCCCAGAATGAACAGAGCTGCATGTGTAACTATACAGTCCGCAACATTAGATAATTTTTCTTGATGAATAACGGTCAACAGAAAGAAACGAAGCACTCATGTAAATTATAGAATAAATAGATTTTTTTAATATCATTTACTAAATGACCAGTGATGACCCCTTTACGGATGATCTGACTTCTAACTGTTCTATATAGTACATTTTGTGGAACTTGCTTTAAGCCCCCACTAGCTTTCTCACCATGTTCACCAAGGGATTCCAGGGTGATTGGGTCATAAATCATAAATAACAGTGTTATGGGACTGTACTGTTTATCCTCTAAATCCTAAACCGATCTGGTTAAGAGATTTTTGTCATTGTTAAATCATGTTTACATGAGCTCTACTAGTAAAAAGAAATTGTACCAGCTATAGGCTATAAATTGACACAAATGTCTTCAGGATTTTGCGTGTTTATATTTAACCCCTACTAGGCAAATTATTGTGGCATTTATTGGCAAAGATGCCTGTGTTAGGAGGATTTTTCTATCGCACCTCCCGAGCATTCAGAATGACTATCACTTCTGCTGTGACACTCAGCCTATTAAATTCTGTAACTGTAGGACACCTGATGTGTCGCAGTCCCACTCTACCCTATTAACATTTGATGCAGATGCAGTTTAATCCTGGGATAGAACATCTAGGCTTTCCATTCTGATTCTGTGCTGAATTGGTGTTTAAATTTCCGTTTATTTCCGTTTACCATTATCTGTCATTTGGCAGATACACTTATCAAGATTTGCTACGATGCACATTTATAGGTATTCATTACCAGTTAGGCTAGAAACTAATGCTACCCAGAAACTACCAAGCACTTTCTCAGTTTGATGCTCAGGACATGTACACCAATCAGCAAAGGCAACAATATCGAGTGTAATGCTTTAGGTTGTGTTGCTGCGAAGCCTTGGGTTGTAGATTTAATGTGAATGTTGCATAAGCAATAGAACATGAGAGGGAAGTGCGTAACCACAAATAACTGACCAATAACAGCTGTGATGATCTATGGAACCAGCCTTTGGCCAACATCACAGTCTTCATGTTATATGTGATGACGCACTCCATCTCATGTTCTGTTTTTTTAAATTAATTTTTTTCTTCTTTATACAAGACTTGAATTTCACACGGATAGTACTTTTTTGGAAAAAAGTAGGCCCACAATAAGGAGTTGATGCTGTTTAAAGTTAACAATTCCCTACTCTGACAGGTGATTTAGTTTGAAATCTAATGTAAATAAGCAAATATGGATGAAAAAGGGTGTAAAACCAAATATAATTAAGAATAAAACAATAGATTTTAGTCAATTATTAGTGTCTTTCCGTTGTGTTGTATGTTTGTTAGGGGTGTCACGACACACAGTAATATTCAGTTTTTTGGGGGGTTTTTTTGTATGGGAATTTCGATATGATACGACTTGTGTATCGAATACATTAAGATTTTTTTTTTTTACATTTTTTGCTGCGTTGTTTCTCAACCTGCGCTACAGAGTTGTAGCCATCAGCAGAGCAGGAGAGAGTTCTAAGGCATATTGTAGTTTTATACAACATCTAGTGACACGGTGTATAACAGGTGTGTTACTACGACGGCGCGAGCAGTTTTTCGTGCTACTGGGGGAAAAATGTCATTCGATTCCATTCATGTTTTGGTTAGCCTGCTGGACGACTAGCTGACTGTGAAATGGCTAACGGAGAGAGCAAGACTGAGCTGGAACAACCAAAATCACCCTCGTATCCATATCCTGTGTAGGAATAGTTTGGTTTCCCAGTCAGTTACAACAATGACGGTCAAAAAATGGTGGACAAAACGGTAACTGTGTGTAAACTTTGCTCAACGCGAGTATCAAACATCGGTGCTAATACTTCCAATATTCAAACTCATTTGTGGAGACACCATTCAAATGTGTCACTTACTGGAGCAAAGAGAAAACACGAGTCGTAGTATTTAAGCAGCAGCTAAGTGCCGATTGTGAACGGGCAAAGCAAATTACTCGCTCCGTAGGGAAATTGATAGATTCTGATTTGCAGCCCTACTCTGTTGTAGATGGTCCTGGATTCTGCGGTTTGGAATGGATTGAGCCTCGTTATTAAATTCCATCTCGCATTCATTTCTATGAAAACTTCTAGTACCAGTCATCCTTTCCAAAAATTGAGTTTGTATATGCCTCTGTGACCTCTACATCAAAAACTTAAATAGAAATGAAAATCATTTTCCTTCTCCATGTTGTAACGAAAAAACAGCAATATGTATCGTATTGTGAAATTTGTGTATCGTTTCACCCCTAATGTTTCAGTGGATAGAAAAGCCATGCTGTTGTCACAAATCAGCACAATGAAACTAACTGCTGTGTAATTTCACACATGCCACAGCGTAACAGACAGCGTAACAGTTAGCACACTCGGCATCCAGGGGCAAATTCTGCTTAATACGAATGGAAAAGAAAGGCTGACAGGATATTCCAGTGCTTGGTTTCCTGTCTTGGACTTGAACCTACCACTGTAAGATTGTTTATAACGATGCACTGATTTTTAGCATGCTAATTACAGGTAGCTGTGTTTGGGTATTTGCCAATTTGGAGTACACATACGAGTATAATAACATCACAGTTCTTACAGTGTCTTTTAAACATGTTATTTTCATAAACTGTTTCTCACTTTCTAAATGCAACAAAATGAATATTCAGCTGTGCTGACATTGCTTCTTCACCTACCTGCTCAACATTTTCATTGCTGTAAATAGCACTAGAACATGAGCACAATATCGGACCTAGTATTGTTTGCACAATGACGTTTTACTTGTGCCTTGTGTTAAGTTTTATTTAAAACAACAAAACTTCACCACTACTGTGTCTCTTGGGTCCTAGCTCAGGATGTCTACCTTGAACCCCCCCATAAAATTGCTGGCACAATTAATGTACTCCCTGAAATTAAACCTATACATCTGTCTTTTTAGGAAAAAGATGGACGAATGACCTAAAATGTGTATACAAATATATTACACAATGTTGGTGTAATGTATAATTTATAAAAAAAATGTATAATTTTACTCTTTGCAAATCCACATATTAATTATCCAACAATTAATTATTAACTAATATATAATACTACAATAAAAGACGTACTGAAATTGGGTTTTTGTTTTGGTGTGCCCCCAATTTCAGTGACCCCATCTGGCCACCTCTATGAATTTTTCCTGGAAGCACAACTGACAACTGACAAGGAGTGATTTTTGGAAATAAAAAAATACTACTGGTTTAGAAGTACTGTCTATTGCTGAAATGATGGATGGTAATCATTTTTATGTTAAACATTTTACTGTGCTGTCCAAGCAGGTAAGGTACTGTACTATGAACCAGAGCAAGACCCTTAAATTATGATTGCTTAGTTTGTGCCAGTAATAAGTCACTCTGGACAAGGGAATCTGCTCAATAACTGTAATGAATAAATCTAAATTTAATCTGCTCACAAAAATTAGGGGATACCCCAAAATGAAATACGACCCAATTTTTGAAAGCAGCGTAATGATCATATAATAGGTTTGAACAGGAAGGTAAAAGTTTAGCGTAAAAGTGATCCTTCTGGACAACAGGTTTGTTATTTCAGCACGTAATTTTTCCTATTTCTTCTTTTTAGGACAGTAAGCCACATTTAAATGTTTCTAGGCCGGGTTGGGACAGGCATTATACAGGGACAACCTTTTCTGTCTGTGACATAAATCCTAAAAAAATGTATTTATTGATTTTAACATTTTTTCATTAACATGTGTTCTTTATATTGCTTGTGGTTGAGCTCGTGAGGATTTGTTCTGTAGCATTTCTTTTAACCTGTTGTTGTTATTCCTGACTGACAAGTCTTGCTGGTGTTTAACACCCCTGAACATGTTCCCACAGCTTTCTGCACATGGAGAATGGCTCCAGAAAGACTTTTCTTGTCTTTTAGTTAATACACCGACTCCCAGTGGAGCTTTAAATAATTCACTTAGCCTCAGTATGTTGGCAAGTAGCCTCACAGAGTCGGTCTTGTCGGTGAAAAGGCCTTGATAATTGTTTTGATTATTTGTTTTGTTTAAATTACATTTCGTTATTGGTGAGATCTGTTCAAACCTGACCTTTCTATGTTAAATTGGCTAAGTTAAACAGTTTGTTTTGAAGCTTATTTCATACGGAAATAACAGGAAGCGGGTCATATTCCATGCACTTGAAGCCTAAGCAGACAATGGGTTAGACCTTTCCCATGAAATTTCCTCATGACTTGCCAAGGATAGTTGCCTTTGAATTGAGTTTGGTATGTCTGGGTGCAGTACTCAGATTATGTCTAAAAAGCACCAAAGCTGAAGCAAAGTATTGGGCAACTAAATCTGCGTAACTTCCTAAATTTGATTTAGTACCAAAAAATAAAATCGGAAACAAATCCTGTACAAATCTAATGTCTCAGGCGAAACAATAAATCTATATAAATTGCATCTGAAAAAAGTAGCCAGTTTAAATGTTGCATGTATCCCAGTCTCTAAATCAGCCAGATTAAATAATTGCTTTTAAATAAACACAGCAGGTCATGCTGCTCTAATAAAAACTTAGATGTGTGATTGCTGATACTCAATGACCGTGTGCTCCAAATGTTTCATTCCATTTGTATAACAGGATATTGCCAACTGTCTCCTTTTCCTCAATTCGGCATGTCTAATTCCCTAGTCTTTGGATGATTTTGTTGTATGCTGTAGGTGGGGAGATGATCCCCCTTCAAATGCCTCATGTTTCTTTAGAGGCCGACCACACCCGAGGCTCTGACGAGACTCAAACGCAGACTCTTGTGCAATTTTACAATTCTATGTAAAGATCAACAGATCATAATTCCTTTCAGTTTATAGTTTTTTGAGCTTCTACAACTCTAATAGGAGCTTACAACTTTGATTTTTGTGTTGCAGCAGCAGGAAACGTGGTGCTATTTTTATATCATTTACATTGTACATTTATGGCATTTAGCAGACACCCTTTTTCAGAGCGACTCACAACTGATACAGTCTTACAATCTAGCAATGTTGGATTAAGAGCCTTGCTTAAGGACCCAACTGTAGCAGCTTGGCAGAGGTGGGATTTGAACCCTGGACCAACAGTTTTCCATCAGTCCAGTAACTTAACCGCTAAGCTACTACAGTCAAATCAATGTCGTCATAATGTCATAATTAGCATTTTTAGGTTATTAGAATATTGAAAATTCGAAAGGGTTCTCAAATTTAAGCACCATTGTATGTAATAGCTGGGGCTCTTAATAGTTCTCTTTTATTCTGTGGTTCTTCCAAAGTGCCATTGCTTCTTAACAAGCCCTAATCTATAGGGACTAATATGAACTTGATTCTCTAGTTTATGTAAAACCTCAGTGACTAGCACCGGTAGGCTTAAAATGCAGTATTTTAGAAAACATAAATATAATAAAGGGTAAATTTATAAAGTATTTAGAGTAATTTGTAGTGTATAAGACAGTAGGGAAAAGAAAAAATAGTCACAGAAGAAATACACCACCTGACATGAGAAACGGCAATGCGTTAGAGCAAACTCTCATGGAAAGAGTCAGTTTGAAAAACTGTATTAATGTACATGTACATTACTGTGTGAGTGTGTGTGTGTGTGTGTGTATATATATATATATATATATATATATATATATATACATACATACATACATACATACATACATACATACATACATACATACATACATACATAC
>JAVSBV010122459.1:0-18892 GCA_033117975.1 Parotocinclus spilosoma | reverse complement strand
GTTAATTTAATACTGTAGTTTGATATACTTTGGTGTTTATTTAGTTAGCATCTAGGCCACCATGGAGGATGGGTCCCTGTTGAGTCTTGGTCCTCCCAAGGATTCTTCCTACCATTTTAGAGAGTTTTTCCTTTCCACTGTCGCCCTAGGCTTGCTCAACTTGGGATTGGAAATGGAAAATGTTATGTGATGTGTGTTATATAAATCTAATTAAAATGTGTTATGTTAAAAACAGATAGTCAAAGACAGTCAAACAGTAATTTCATGATTGTAATGTTTTTTTACAAGTCAGTACAGTTAGTGTATGGTACTTGCTCTTAGAGGGCAGCACGGTGGATCAGTGGGTAGCACTCACAGCAGGTGCCGGGTTCAATCCCAGGGTGGAGCAGCCTGGGTCCTTTCTGTGTGGAGTCTGCATGTCCTCCCTGTGTTAGGTTAATTGATTACTCTAAATTGCCATTGACTTGTGCGTGTGTGTATGTGTGTGTGTGTATATGACTAGTCTTGAGATGAACTTGTGTATGGATATAACCTTGTTTGTCGCCAAGATCGCCACTGACGCCGATAGCAACGTAAAAGAAGCCAAATAAAAAAACGAATCTTGTTCTTAGATGATTTGTGAAACCTGAAGGGACCTGTAAGTAGCGATGAGTCTTTTTATGCTACTATACTGTGAATATAAAGAGTATTTTTAAACAAAAACTGTAACGCATGACATGATGAACTGTATTAAGAACAAACCAAGAAATCGTCCAGATTAAAAAGTTTATACAGTTGTAGGAAAGAGGGAATTATACAGCTGGAAATCTGCCACTTATCAAAGGAGTACTACTTATAATAGAATAGGACAGGCACATACACTAACACCGCTTACAGCTTGTTGCAAATAAGTATTGGATTGTTATACACACAAACAAGTAACCAAAAAAGGTATCTAAACACATCATACAAACATGACCATTAAGGTACACTCAGTCAGTCAAAATGGATTTCTGGGTTATTTCTTGGACCGTTCTCCTTGATCTCTAGAGAGCTTCAAGCCTCCTCGCATGCTCTCAACCGAATATCTCTTGCCAAAAAGTGTTTATTCCCTTTTGTGCATTCTGACAGGACTTTTGTCCACAATAATGCCTAATTCTATATAGAAGTTATCTGTCAGCATCTTCAAATTAAAGCCATGAGTAAGGTGTTAGTGCACAGGGGCGGCATGTTCATTAGCTTAGATTTCATGGATCCTGCACAGAACACAGTCATTGATGTATGAAGAGACATCTCTATTAAAAAGCCTACTGTGTTTTCCTTTCTAATACAGGTGATATAAACACACAGGGGGAGAAAAATCGACTTCACTGTTTACTCCAATGGGATTCCTCGCCTAGTGCAGCAGCCCAATTAGCTTCACTGACCAACTGATCAATGTGATCACCAGCCATACCAGAACCAATTTATTGACCAGCATCTGCATAGTCATTCTGACATATGCTAAGCAGACTCAAATCCTCCTTAAAGCACTGCACATCAAATCATGTTTCACTAGGAACATTACATGTGTAATCACTATTTAGTTAGCTTAATGTTTCATAAAGCAGGAACAACATTTTCCATTGAACTTCAGTAACAGCCAGTCAAGTGTAAAATCCTTGAATAAAGGAAATGACTGGATTTAAAGGGGTGTCTACATACCTGTCTTATACTTTACCTTGTATTCAAAACTGCTTTGAGTTCACAGACAACAGCAAGAGTTAGAATATCAAACCCAGTTCGAAACAGTGGTCCTTCCTCAATTCAGATAAAACCAGACACAACAATAGAAACAATGTGTGTTTCTCATACTCTTGTGCCTTTTATCCAAGGATTTCATGTTTACAATAAAAAGCAGGTGCTCATTTTGAAAAGTGACATGCAGAGTCTTCAAAATAAAGCAGGAAATTAAATGTTTGGGGTGTTTTGTCATGAGCAGTGAGGCCATATCAAAAAGCTTCACAATAATAAGAGTGTGTGGAGCGCAGATATTACACTAATCATAGTGACAGCCCTAAGCCTTCATCAACTGTCAAACAATGTTATTCATGGATGCATGTTCCCATGTTGCGCACCTGCTCAGTTTTACACAATGCCAATTTAACTTTACCTCTATTACAATTTAGACATATAGCAGTTTAGACGCTATTAAACAAACAAGATTATTGACAATTCACCTAACATACTGCCTAGAAAAATTACAAAATGAAATATCCCCTAAGAGTTACTCTATAAGTACGAATATGAGTACATGAGCACAGTATTGGACCCAGTATGGTATGGTTCCTCCCCTATACATAAAACCAAAGAGGCACATTGGTCTAGCACAGCCCAAGTTTCCATCAAATTCAATTTGGAACACTGGCATAAAACAATATATAGATAATTTGATACTACACAGTAGATAAAACAGTGAATGTGTATATTTGGACATCCATTGGTTTTTTGATAGGTTTCTAGTCTGAATGGCACTACATCTCCTAATTGCTAATCGCTGTTACTATAAATAAAGTACCACCACTCTTACTACTGCAAACATTTACACATCCAAAAACATGAGAGGAGAGCTGACGAGGTTAACAGTTTTATTGCCAAGTCCCAAGCAGCCTCACTAAACAGAAGGTCTTGGGAGTGCTGACGCTATATAAAAACGTGTCTTCTCAAGCACAGCTGAGAGTGGGAACTGCTATGATGGGATACTGACATAGAGCAGTGTGTCTTTAAACTAAGCATGGCTGCCACAAAGACTGACAGCACTGCTGATATACAAGTGTGCTACCGTGAGACATGTACGCTAACAGCTGGTGTTTCCAAGCCAATAAAGACACCACCAGAATACATACCAGCCTCTGAGACATCTGCTAATGCAAGTCCATGTGTGAAGAGGAGTGTAACTATGTAGAATTGTTAGGACTAAAGATGTCCTGAAGAAGCAAATTGCACTGCACTGCACTGAACTGAACAAAACTGTAGCACAGGAATCTGAAATAATTAAGTAAAATATGTTAACTGGGTTCAGTACAGGGCAGCACGGTGGGTAGCACCACTGCCTTACAGAAAGACGGTCCCGGGTTCAATTCCAGGGTGGAGCGGCCTGAACCCTTTCTAGATGGAGGCTGCATGTCATCCCCGTGTCTGAGTGGGTTTACTCCAGGTACTCCGATTTCCTCCCCCAGTCCAAAGACATGCGTGTTATGTTAATTGGTGTCTCTAACATGGCCCTTACTGTGTGACTGCGTGTGCGCCCTATGATGGAGTCTAGGGTTGTTCCTGCCCTTGCACCCAGAGTTGCTGGGTGGGCACCAGCTGACGCCGTGCGAATTAACCAGAAGATAATGGAGTTATCTTAATGGATGGAGTTTAGTACAGTACAGTACACTACACTACACTAGGGATAAACAGAATGTTTGGTGACCAAATACTTGCTACCAAACAAATGACGTTTTGATAATGCAATCAAATCACAACAAGCTTGGAGCAAGGCACTCTTTGTAAATGCAGCAAACATGTCAGCAGGTTTTGCAGTCTTTGGTTACACTTTGGTTGCATTGCCAAATGATTTAAATGTTAATTTGTTCCATTATTTAAAACAAATTAGGCTATTAGCACATGTTCATTTGGCCTGGCTCAATATGTAGCGAGTGCTCTTCCACGCTAAGACTGGTTAATGAAACAGCATACCTTTGTTACACATTAAAGCTAATTGTGACATGTGCAAAAAGCAAAGTTGAATAATTTACTAAACCTGCCTTGACACAAAAGAACATTTAGTTCTTCTAGTCATGTAATTATTCATGCCTCATGTGGAAGAATAAAAAAAAAGACGAAAAAACTTGAAACTTGCTTGAAACTTCAAAAGGTGGGGAAAAAAACCAACACTTTTTTTGGCCGTTGGCCAAATGTTTCAGTTTATTCGATTTGGTCAAAAAAAAAAAAAAAAATCTAAATTAATTTCAGTGCATCCCTACTGTGTACTGTAATACATCATACATCATTCAGTACAGTTTTTGCTCTTTTGAATCTGTTTAGAGATGATCAGACAGATCCAGATCTGATGGGCATTAAATTGCGCATACATGTGCTATATATACAATTTTAACCACATTATCCAAATCATTATTTTGGCCTTTTAATATTGCAAAAAAGACCCCAAGGCGTTCTAGTTCTAATGCACACCAACACAGAGAAACAATGTCAGAATTCATGCTCACTAAATGTTCTTAAACCAAAAAAAAAAAATAATAAAGTTTGTCTGTAATGTAATCATGTATCAATTGTTAGCATTGTAAGATATCTCTAAAGTGTTTATGTGAATAAAGTGTTTTAATGTTTATTACATTTGTAAAATCATGTGCTTCAAGAGAAGATCAAGTACACCTAACAGATTGTACCAGAGGCGCATCTGGTCTGTAAAATGAAACACTGGCAGTAGTCTGCCTTCATGTATACACGCAACAATAAACATAAACTACATTAAAATACACATTGTAACTGCTCTAAATGTATCGGTTTCATCCAGACTGCTTGCAACTGATGTGATAGATTCAGTAAGCATTAATGGCAGGAAGGTGCTCTCTAACGTCCACAGAGAGAGATTAGAGCAGTGCTACTATACATCACTGCCTGCGCATGTGCTTAGGTGTTAAATCACTTCAAAGTCTTAAAGCCTGCCGAATGCAGATCAGTTTTACACTCTGGGGCAGGACAGCTGCTCCAACTACAGCACTCACTCTGGGCTTTATAGGGTTAGTACAGAGTGAAGGCCTGAATGGCAAGCTAACAGCACCCCATAATGAGTGAGTAAACATATCATTTCGAATGGTATCAAAAAATACCATTTAGTTTTGATATCTGTTTATTTGCTCTAGCGATGTGTTGAAACAGTGCCCTGACTAAGTTCAAGCTAAACTAGGCATGGGTGACTGCACAAAATATATCACTTTCCATAATATTATCCATGAATTTTCTGAAATCTGAATACACCGAGAGTCACCAAGTGTGACCAAATAACATACTCAAACTAGTTGTTTCTGAATGTTGTGTTGAGAATGTGCTGCACTAGATTTTTAAGTACTTAGTAAGGATAACTGAGGATCAACACTTTTGACTGTTTTGTTGGTCATCATATATCTGGCCAAGTAAAACGTCCCAGATCAGTGTGTGTTTATGTGCGCTGATCTCCATACAGTGCTTTCAATGTTTTCTCAGTCTGCATATGCATGCCGGGAACTGGCAAGCAGAAGCAAACACCTATTTGGGTATCTTTAGTCAAGGTCTTCTAAGAAACCTCACTTCTTTGAGGTACTGGGACAAAACCCAGCTCTGCCACAGTTGGGTCCTTAAGCAAGGCCCTTAACCCACAATTGCTTGAATTTTAAGGCTTTTGCTAAATTCTGTAAATGTAAATGTTTCTGGCTGATTGCTTCTATTACTGAATCTGACAACACTGGAATGAAATGTGGCATCCACAAAACATCTACCAAACATTTGAGAAGACTGCAACAAGCAAGTAATATGCATATATTACATTTCAGAGTAGAAATTACTTCAACCCAAAGCTTTCCCCATTACCCAAAGACTACCCAGGTGCATGTAACCTCTGTGATCAGATTATTGACGCCTGCTTTTCTGCAGTTCATTGAATTTTTTAATTCATGTACACGCACATCTTTGCAACTCTCACTTGATTTTTGGTTTAAGCATGTGTCCATTAGAGTGAATGTGCTGCATTAGCAAACGTGCAGCATCTGGTTGTTGAAACACTGGGTTGCCATATAGGCACTATCAGTGCAATTATTTTGTTCACTATGCCCATTCCCACAGTCTCTGTTAAGGCATTTCAGTTGTTTCGAATCTATAATTGTCATATTGGCCACACTTAAAACGATCTGTAAAGCAGCACATCTAATACTCAGGGCAATTCCAAGCATGTCAAACTCACCCTGGAAAAAAAAGAAAAATGTGAGCAAAGTAAGAAAGTCTGAGTCAAATCTGAGTAATTATGTTTACACTGGGATTATGCTTTGTGGTAATGTCTTGGCTTTCAGTCATTCATGAATGAAGCATTATTACAGTAGTTTACCTTAACATACAATTTAGGTGAATCTCTCAAATGAATATGTACATCATACAGACAGGAACAGCTGATTTACTTATGAATTACTCAAATTTCTGTTGTTAAGGATTAGTCTGAATGTAGTACAACTGATTACCTAAAGAAATCTTGAAGTAATCCTGCGTAAAATATTCTAAATAAATTGCTTTGCTCGTAGACTATGAGAAAGTTTGTTTCTATGTATGAACTTCAAGAAATCCTTCATGCTCAGACCCGTATGAAGAGGTGGCCTTGAACACAGTACGCAGATCGCTAACTGTGCATGGAACAAAGCACCAGCTGCCTCTGTAAAAGTTTAATACGTGCAGCACCAGTAGCCAAAATGGCTGTGTTGGAAAATCAATAATTATATAACTCGCATGAGAGGGTTGTGTGTGTCTGTGGAGAACAGTAAAGCAAAAAAAGCCGCAAAAGTACAGCCAAAAAAATTCACTTCTCTGTGCAAGCGTATTTTATTACAACACAAAAGCAGTATAGTAATGATACAAGTGTGCTTAGGTCCCAAACATTGAGAGCACAATGTGAGCGCAGGCTAGTAGGGGAGTGGGGACAATCGCGCTCAAGCACAGTACAAGGAAAAGAGGATAGTGTGAATACACCCAAAGGTAACATGCACTAACCTCACATGGCATTACCTTAATTTTTAATCCAAGAATGACATCAATATAGAAAATCGTCCCCTATCAGGTCAGCTTGATGTGACCTATTAAAGTACCATCAGTTACATGACAGGCTGAGAGAGGATTTGGTTAAGAAACATGAACATGCTGATGAGCTCTGATCAATTGCCAGATCTTTCATACATTCCCCTCCATGACAGCAGCTTATGCTGGAGCAGGACTAATCTGATACAGCTAATACCACAGACAAATCTCTACTCCTACCTCAGAAATGGAAACAAGGTCATAGGACATCACCATCCACTGGTTCACTTACAACGAAAAATACTTACTTTGTAATGAGGAACGGTGCCATGCTGGAATCCGATTTACTAGTATGATTTGATTCTGAGAAGGAAAAGGACATTGCTGGCCCAATGTGACTTTGAAAATCTCTATGGAAAAGGATATGCATATTTGACAGATTTGCTTCTAGCCACCTCACAAGAGCCAGTTCAAACACAGACAATCAATATATCAGAGTCCCACTCTGAAAAGTCTCCTAAAATAGAGATAAGGGCAGTCTTTAGTACATAGAGGTCAATAGTGCCAGGCGTACCACAAACCACACCCTTTCCATTACATTTTAAAATGGTCAACTTCTGGATTCCTTTCTTTGTATTCTCATTTGCCTCTAAATATACATTCTGCTTAACCAGGACCATGACATTCACCAGGCAGGAGAATAGTGCATCAACAATTGAGGGAATTGGGGCCTAAGTAACAGTTATTAATTATCTACTTCACACCTGGGTCTCTAGAGTTGGTGGACCAGTCTGAATTCCTACTGAGAATTTTCAAAACCTCATCCACTCTCCAGCTTTTTGCTGTATCAGGCTATTTAGTCTCTGCTAAATTCTCTCAGATCTCTGCAGGTACAACCAGCATAAAACACTGCATTATTCTCATCTATGCTTGTGTTAAACCCACAAAGAAAACCATTCCCACAATGTAACACCTGATTATAAAACTGGAGAATACCAGCAGTTCCACAAGTGGAAGTGCCACAAAAACTATGACACTATTGTGCAGTTACGAAGAACATTAAGGCTGCATTATGGAAGATACACATGAGTAACATGGGGACTATTTATTGGTGGTTTTATTGAAAATAGTGTGATTGTAATGGTCTACAGTTGTTGTTATTGCTGAATTCTGCTATGGCTCCGATTTTTGTCTACATCAGACGATGTTTAGAATTTTTTAAAAAGTTGAAATACTATTTATAAAAAAGACGGTTTCTAAAACACTTGTTTTCAACCATTTTGTTGATAATAACATGACCATGAAAATGTTACAGTGTCAGTGACATTGTTCCTACTTTTTTATATGCAGTGTCTCCCACTGAGTGTGTTTACATGCATTTAAGCAGATAACTGCAGATTTTGTCAGTAATCAGATAATGGGAAACCATGGAACTTACATTGGCAACCAGCCAATAATCTCAGAAATGTACCAAATTTTGAACATAATTTTAAAAAGAATCAAGTTACTAATTTTCTCAGGTATATACTTTAAGTCTTCATTAAGAGTTCAATATTTGTTTCAGCGCATTTACTTCAATGGCGTGTTTAATTACAGGGATGCCAGATCTTACCAGAAAAACTGGCTAAAGTCAATGGAAAAAGAGGCCAAATTAATCCAAATTCTTAGACTTGGCAATCATGAGGGAACGCTTGTACACATGCGCAGACTTCATACACCGATTATAATCCATTAACTGGTACGCTTGCAACGAGGAATCAAATTACTGAGGTAAAATCCAGCTCTCCATTTAATTTCTTAATCTGATTTTTAGATCAAAGTATGATGTATTATAAGACCATTGGAGTACTCTGATAACTGCAGAAATTTGCAATGATCGGTCAACGGGTGCATGTAAACACATTCACTGTTGCACTCGTGAAGTCTCCCTGGCACAAGCACTCCCTGGCTTTATGCATTCAGGGTGCCTCCTTTTAAAGATTGTTGTGTTTGCGTCACATATGCCAATTTTGTGTATGCACGAAATCACGTTATTAGCTACACCTTTTTAAATGCACATTAACACAAATATCTTATCAGTCCACCACATGGCAGTATAGACATGTTCAAGACAATCTGCTATTTAAACTAATATAATCAGAATAGGGAAAAGGGTGATTTAAGGGAAGGGTGCTAGACAAGCTAGCTTGAGCAACTTTTAGAAACTGCAGCTGTACAGAATTTTTTATGCACAACTTCTTTTAAGGTTTACAGAATAATCTGAAAAATAGAAATTATCCAGTTAGCGGCGGTGGATTGGCACCCAATCTAGGGTTGTTCCTGCCCTTGCTCCCAGAGTTGTTGAGTAGGCAACCCCGCGTGGATCAAGCGGAAGATAATGGATGGATCCAGTTAATGGCAGTTCTCTTGGTGAAATGCTTTGTTAATGCCAGGTAACAGAGGTGACTAGCCAGACTGGTTTAAGTGGATGGAAAGACAACAGCAGCTCAAATAACCCCTTGTTACAACTGAGGTATGCAGAAGAGCATCTCTGAACACACAATATTTGTGGATGGGCTATAGCAGCAGAAGACTGGATGGCACTCCTGTTAGTTAAGAACAGGCAGATGAGTGGAATGGATAAATAGGACAATGAGCATAGAAACAAAAGATGTACCTAATAAAGTGACTGCAAAGTGTGTATTGTCTATTCTGTTCTATTGTTTTATTCATGTGTCCATTGTCCATGTGTGCTGAAGTAGTAAATAGTGTAGCTTCTGGATGTTGAAATACAGGCGTCAATAATAAAACTTTCTTTCAATAACACGGGTTGTTCATTTTACTACATTTCCCAGCAGTGAGACGGTAGCCTGTACTTAAAATAAGTTAAAAGAAGTTTCCCTTTCTTGTCAGTAACATTGACTCACTTTTAAGTAATGTGGAAGTGAGGATAAGTGCCATGGGCTACATTTTCACTCAGCTCCTCACATTAATAGCACAATACCAATTCCCCAACTGTGAAACAATCACAGCCAGCTGCAATCTGGCTCTTAAACTATGAAGTATTTTTATAAAACATTTTAAGGAGCATGCCATCCTTATAAGATGTCTTTACTTCACACTAAAACAAATACATTTAGATATGTTTGCACAAAGACATTCACAGCAATAAGTGCCCTTTCTCAGAGCAACATACAAAAAAATAAAATACAATTCACTGAGGACAACAAGCTTTTCTCAAAAGCTTGAATTTTTTTTTTTTTTGAATTAACAATAGAACACCAGAATAACATTGGGTGGAGAAGTGATTGCTCAAGAGTTAAGTTACTAAGCTTTGGATCAGAAGACAGTAGACAATTTCCCTCCAAACTGCAATCAGTAGACAATTTCCCGCCAAACTGCATTTGTGTCCTTAAGTAACAGGATTAGTTCTCAACTGCTTGTATTGTGTACCGTCTCAACTGTTAAGTCTTTTTGGATTTGAAAAAAAAGTTCCGGTCAAATGAATAAATGTCCAAAATTGAAGTACTCAAATATTTAAATAAATCCAATTTATTGGAGAGCACTGTCTGAATGTCTTAGCCAACCATTAGATGCTATATTAGCAATGGTAACCATATGTAACATATCGCCAACAACTGGATCCAACAAATAGAAGTAGAAAAACTTGGATTTGTCATTCATATTACTCTTTTTTTCATTGACTGTCATTGTAATCTTTGTGAGGTTTAGCATATCTTTTAGCCTTTTCACCCGGTTTCCCTACTGAAAACGTATTATCTTGACTGTTACCCTTCCAAAATGACAATTTTTAATCAAGCTTCTTCAGGCTATAAAATTAACTTACTGGGCGAGTCAAAAGTTACAGAACATGGCATGTGCTGCATCATGAACTTTCTGCAAAGGCTGCCAAAACCATTGCTGAGGAATCGTCAATTATCAGAAAAGCAAATTTTAAAAAAAATCAAAGAAAGTCGTTTTATTACGCAAAGGAGATACAAACTCAATTATGGTGTTATTAATTATGGTGAGTAGCAAGTGACATATTTATGGAGGTGAACAGAAGTATGTTAAACTGGATGAGAGTATCACATATTTACTGTTCAGTAGGGTGTATGATCACACAAGACTACCAAAATACACTGACAGTGATGGGGAATGAACAGGATCAGATTGTCCAGCAGTTCATGTCGGATCTTTATCCTATTCATTTTTAAACACCCCCCGATTTTTAGGAACAGTGTAGAACAGAATAAAAATAAAATAAAATGGAAAGATAAAGGAGTAAGATAACTTGTTCACTGCAGCATACACATTGCAATCATGTACATTTCATTTAGTCTTTCTACGATGCTCTGGTTAGGAACAGAAAAATGAATCAGTCCTGAATTCAATTTCTTATCTGTACCTGCACCATAGTTGTCTACAGTGCAATAGCTACAAAGAGCTGAATGCTTAACTGTAAAAAAAAAGACAAACATTACCTTTTTTGCTACGCTTAAAGTAGTTCATGATTTTTCCTTTGCATTTTATGCCGGGTCATGGCACACTACATCACAGTCATAAATATAGGATGACTTTTACTTTAGCTGTAGTTCTACATACACTGCAAAGAAACAGTTCTGCATGTGTCTGAAAATACCTAATAGCTTTTCACCTAGCAGACTGACTATTGATAGTATCTATCAATTCTCTCTTATCTATTCTATCTGAGGCACTTGGCAAATAAACTTATTTTATTCACTTATTTTATTCAAGATTTAAGCCATTTGTGCTCCTCAAAACCATTTTACTATTTTGAGTGACAAAAACTTCAAATCGTATAATAAACAATTATCCTCAGTCTAATCATTACAACTGTTTCAGACATCCATCAAAAGGGTGGGAGAGTAGAAATCAAACAGTGAAAACTGTTTTATTAACTTGTAACTTGTTTATTATGCATTATAACTGGGTTTTAACAGAACTGCAAAAACAAAGTGCTGATCTGAAATGAGTTTTTGAACTGGCTCACCCCAGCCCCATTTGAAGCGTCTGTTTTGACTTTTTAAAAGCCTGTTTGAATAGAAGTGTACACGGTCACAGAGGAATGAACTTTTACAGGGGTGCCTGAGAACCATTGTGTCTGGAGGGGGAAGGGGTTTGCTTAAAGTAATGAGGCTAAACTGCGAGATATTTCACAGTTAAGGACATAGTAAGGCACGTACAGAAGAGAGAGAAACTTGCTGGAATAAATTATTCATTCGTTGTTACACTCTGTCAGAATAGTCTAGTGTGATTTTATTTATCGGGTCGGAGATGGAGTGTTGTGTTTGAGTATTTATAAAACAGCACAAGGAGCAAAAAAAGAATAATGAGATCATGGAAAGAACTCGCACAGAATAGCAAGAATATGGCAATAAAAGTAATAAACAAGAAAGCAAATGAAAGGGGAAAACACCTATAGATTTTTCAAGTGAAGGTGTTCACGGGACTGTTCATTACAAAGTTACAGACTCACGACCAGATATTTACTACATACATCACTTTCTGCCACAACACTGAATAGAACATGGAAAACGAACACCAAAATGCATTTACCAGCATATAAAATGCAACTGTGCGGCACAATAAAAGAATGAATGAAATTTGTTGAGACTGCTCCTGATGCAGCATCACTCTTACTATTTATACTTGTACTGAAGAAACTCCTTCTAAAGACTTTGCTTTATGTTTATAGAAATTGTGAACAAAGGAAACTTGGGGCACCCATCTTAGGCAAGCATTCCTAAATCTTTTCATCATACTGTGACTAGAGTCATTTCAGCATTTCAGTTTCAGTACAGGAACTCAAAATAGGTATCAAACAACGTAACGAGTTATTAGAAGAAGTGTCTGCTAATAATTGCAGACAGGTCTTGACGCTGTCTTTTCCGGACAAACAATAAAAGGGGAAAGTGTAGCTAATGATTTCAAATTATTGCAATAATTTGCATGTAGACAAAGTAACTCCATCCTTCTGCAGGCTTTAATATGTGGAAGATGAGCAGGGGGAGGGTAACAGGCAAAGAATTACACAGCCATTACAATGCAAATTGTTTAGCGGCGGGCCGTGGCATTGCAACAGCAGTATCAAATCACACCAGGGATTTAGTTAATAACCATATTAATTGAATAATGATATGACTTCATCTGTGCACATGACAGACATTCCTTGTTTGAGCCAACACTGACAATGACAGGCAGCAATTCAAATGCATGGAAATAAAACCCACAAATAAGGATATCATTTAACCTGTACCTCCTGTTTGTTTAGGCATGTAAAACAGCAAAGGTTAAGGAAGAACAAGATTTAACAAGGAGCAGTGAAAATGATTCTCAGTTTGCACACAAGGACAGCAGGTCTTAAAGTTAAATGATCCACTTCATACATTTTGCGATTTCATTTCCACAGTAAACATAGAACATTTAGAGATTCCAGAGGAGATAATTGAAAGTTCTCTAAAACTCTGCTTCATAAAATGAGAGTCGTTTATGTCCTCATAACAAATGAATGCTATGATTTATCAAAAGAGAAGCAAATAAGGGACAGAGCTGAGCTTAAATGATGATTTACGTACCATAGGTGTCAATTAATAAAAAGCTCTATGAGGCTCATGAGGCCGTAGCTCCACATGGGCTTCTTTTTACATGGTCTGGTTACCACAGACATTCAGAGACTCCATCAGGTATGCTTCAACAGGTATGCTTTCTTTTTTATCTCTAAATTCATATTACTCCCAAACGCATGTCATATTACGTCATATAAATGGAGTGAATTCTGAAAAAGAGAACAAAAGGTCAAAGCATATTTGCATTTCAACATGTAAGTGGGACCTAACCCATATTAGCTCAGAACTACTAAATCTACCATCCATCCAAACTACTAAAGCAAACTACTGCACTGTATTCTATTCCTGTAGGACAGCATAATCAGAGAAATCCAAGAGAACAGTACATGCTGCCACCCATGCTTCATGGGTCACATCTTGTACTCTATGTACCCATTGTAATACATGTATTTATTAAAATTAGGAAACAAAATATAAAATCAAGTTCAATTGCGAGTCCACATCCTTTTTATGTAAAATAAATTGTAAAAGAAACCTGTATAATCCAAACTGGACTGCGATGATGCTACCAAGTTTGTGAAACCATTAGAATGTTCTGTAATATGCTTAGATAGTAGATAAAGGGCTCAATTAAAAATGAGAAAATATTAGACAGTTATTCATTTACTGAGGAAATTATCCCAAGTTTCTTTTTTAGTGTTTCTATCTAATGTGTGCTGGATTAGTCAATAGAGTAGTGCCTGTTGAAATGTCATCACTTCATCGCACATAAAATAAAATGCGTTCAGTATAAGCGTTCTCGCGATCCCTCTGTGAAAGTAGATTCTGGTGAATTCTTAAGCATCTGCCATCTAAAATAGTCATATTGTCCACCCCATAAACTTGCTCACCCCCTCTGCTCCACAGTGACTAGCTGGTGTGCATCAGCCTCAAACATGGTAATTCATGCAATTGTTCCAAATTCCAAAATATGTAAATCATCACTAGCATTGTGATTATTTGGACATGCTAATTAGCACATACTAAGTGGTTTGTGACACCTCTCATTTACAAAAAGCTTTCTGAGATGGCACTGAAGAACAAAACGCAATATCTACAAGTCTTTTATGGTTCTGAAGCCATGAAAGTTCCATGATTAGTTTTCAGAAGATATCATAAACAGTAGACATTAAAGTGCTAATATCAAAATAAGCTATGAATATGAAAGTAGAGTAACATAAAAAGTACAGACTTATGTTCACCTGTGTTATATAAATTGGGAACCTCATTCTCTTGATCACACTTATATGTTTAAAATTTTAGCTTAAATGCCAGATGACATCATCGACATTTACCCATACAGCCACAAGGGGATAAACTGCCAAAATAGTCAAGGTGGCAATTCATCCTTTTTAATTATCCACATAAAAATGATGCAAGGTTGTCGTACACTACAGGGCTCTGGAGATTATCCTCGCCAATAAGCAGCTCGGTGTATGGACTATAAATCAAACTTCAGTCACTTACTTCACTGTATGTGAAATAAATTAGTTTTGAAAAAGGCAGTGAAAAAAGGCAGTGAAAAAAGGAGGTGGGGTGTTCGTCGAACTTGTGGAACACCAGCATACAGGTAGCAAACATGAAATATTTCAAAGCACTTGAGAGTATGGAGATGAAATGACAAGGCTTTTAGGAAACACCAGGTTGGTAAATGCATTCCCTAAACCATGTCTTGTGTAGAGGCATTAATTACTGGAGAATGGAGTCTTAATGGCCATTCAGTCAGAACTTTCCACCACACACCATGTCCATCACCATGGTTACCAAGGAAAAGACAGGGCATGCAGATGAAGAAGAGCTGTGAAATAACCAGGCTAGAGAAATCCCTGGGATAACTCAAATCCCACTGCAAGGAAACCTTCACACAGACTACAAATGTCTACAACTAAATCCATTCACATTCATCCAAATGTGAAACTTTGTAAGAGTCACACAACATCTGCCAAGCATATTTCATCACAAAGAGAGGAATAACCTTTGTATAATAACTGACAGAGAATATCTCCTTACCAGGCTCTAAGTCATTAGCCAATTTACAAAAAAAATCCTAAAACGTTGTCAATTTGTAAACTATAAGAACTATAGGTTCTATGGGTCGGTGGTAGCTCAGTGGTTTGGATAAACAACTACTGACCAGCAGTTTGTAGATACATGATCAAACAAGGCTCTTAGCCCTCAACTTGGATTGTAACAGTTGCAAGTCAGAGATCGGTATACAATAGAGAATACAAAGCACTTCAGTAACTCCGGATATGGCTGTCTGCTCTAAACGCCAGTCTAAATCCAAAATGACAAGCATTTGACCACAGATGTACTTTCCAGATGTAAACATACCATAATACAGTGTATGTCAGGAGTGTACAATCTGTTTCAGGGGAAGATGGTCATTATCATACCATAATAATTACGAGCTGGCTACTCTGACCAAAAATATTCTTGATTATTGTTCAAAAACCCGAGTAACCCCCAAAACATTCTTTAACTCTCACTTTTTATGTTGATGCCAATAGGAAAATGGTATTCCAGAGTAAGCAAGTGTGAATAAAATATACTTCATGAATTAAGTATGAGACTGGATCTGAAAACAGGCGAAGAAATGGATCTTAAATTCTCTCACCTTTTTCTTATTTCTTGTAGCAGGACTAAATGTGATGGTATGTACAAAAAAAATAAGCTGAAGCTGCTCTAACCGAAGATGTATTGTTTCAGTTATATAGATAACAGACCATCCTTATCCTCGCTCAGCATTGTGAGGAAGGGTCTGGAGACTAACCAGACAGACAGATTGCCAGTTTGTCACGGACTCTCCTGTCTGTCTGTTATCTAAAATGGGTATAGCCGAAGACAGTATGTCAACCACAAATACCAACGTGTTCACGTTTTAACGCAAGCATGCATGTTCTCGGTGTGGTCTCGGTTGCTTCTTCTATGAGTAAATGCTAAAGTACAGTTTTTAAAAGCACCAGTTCAGAGCTTATCAGTGTAAAATATTCAAAGAAAAGGCATTAGCTAGAGCTTATCTTTCTCCTGCTTCTGAAGCCCGATGGAAAATTTGGTTAGAGACTTATCAAGACTATATCTGTGTGACTGCCATTAGAAGAATATGTTGGCTTGTTGGAATGTCACAACTAATAACTAGAAAGTGTATAGGCACAATGCATGATCAGAATTCTCACTTTGAAGACAAACAAATTTCAGAACACTATGCAGTCGAGTAACCAGATCAATATGAAACTTTGGTTCTGATTACAAATAACCTGGGTCTAATGCTTAACATTAAGCAATGCTATTTTATTCTCAGCTAAACTAATATGCTTACATTACGTAGTTATACAGCACAAAATAAATCACTAGTCAGAGTACACATGGAAAGAAACAAGCCAACGTCCTCGCTCTTGAAGACCTTTTATATGTAATTCTAGTTATAATGCTCCAGCTTACAGTGACTGTGGGCATTGACATAAACCAGCTTTTTCATAAGCACATACATTTCAGAATTACACTCACAGGCTGTATTTGGTTTATGTGAATTAACTGTACGGTTAATCTCAGCTAGATCACAGCCAGCTGAGGACAGCAAATCAAGACGCATGTCTGTAATATGGATTTTATATCACACCGCTTTCATGGTGCAGTCATTCACACAAGTGCTTCTCTCAGCTACGCTGAAGCCTGCCATCATTTCCCAGCTTATTTACAGGGAAGAGAGAACAGAATTCGATAAGTGGAATTAACCATTAGTAGGTGAGTTCCAGTCTTCCACTAGAGTGAGCCTCTTCGATTTAAAAGAAACAAACAAAACTAAAAACCTATGTAGGGCTCTGCTTGATTTAAGAAAAACTGAAAAAGCAGAAACTGATGACATGCTATGCTGTGCCAATACTGTTATCAAGTTCCCAAACAAAGGCCAGTTTTTTGGGTGCTGCAAAGTATTCACTCATGTCCAGTAAACACATTTAAACTCAATGTTTGGAAAAAATGGTAGCCCTGGCTTGACATTTGTGCTGCCTAATATTATGATAATCACAAAACATTGGCGAGGATAACCAATATGCATAATCACTTGTTCATAAATGGAAGGATGTGGTTTGAAAAATGTATTGAGATGTCTCTGCGATGGCGAGATATGTTGGATAAAATGCTAAAACAAAATGAGTTGTTTTTTTGCCATACCCAGCTGAATCACAGCATCCTTGCATTGAATGTTTGTAGAATACAAGCAATCATATATTTGTTGACTACTGATTAGACGTTTATGGTAATCCTTTTTCATCAGTCTGATTCATTTTCCTTTTAAAAAAAGACCTCTGTTCACTGTTAGAACCAAGAACGTCAGACATGCTTGACAGTTGATTTCTTTGTCCCATCACCCAGCCCTACTTTATATGAAAGAAAAGTTATTTAAAGCATAACACTGAGTTTCCAGAATGCATACCCGCCTCTGTTGCATCAGCTCCAGCAGCTTGAATTATCAAATATAAATCAAAGCTGTTGAAAGTGATTCCCATTACAAGCTCAGGAAAAACTGTAGCCTTAGCTGTAGCTTAGTTGTGTGCATTAGAAAACACCTGCTCTCATGGCCCATGTCCAAATCAGCAAGTGTTGTTGCAGTTGGTGTACTGGGACCACACACAGACCGACCATATCTGGCCTCTTGCCATACAGTGGCAACATGACTCTCACCACTGTGGACCTTGTGTGAGCCACGTGTCATCAAAGTCGTAAGAGTGGAGCGCATGCACAATGTGTAAAAATGCAGAGAAAAAAGGCTACTCATGGGTTATTATGTTTGGAACATACTCTTTTAGTGAAATGTAAAGCCTCAATGGCTATGCATAAGTAACAGAAATTATAAGAACACAGACTTTTTTGCCATTTTTTTACACTAATGGGCTTTAGTTATTTACTGTAATTTTTTGAAACTTCCAGCAAAGCAATTATTTTGGTATGATACTATATATAGTGCTCATAAATATTAAAGGATACTTCACAATGAAATCTCCCATAATTAAATCTCCTCTAAAGTTTGTAAGCAGTGTAGTTTCTTCTGGCATTATCTTTTGAATTACTCACTCATTCTGTCTGTGTATGTAGCTCCTCCTCTCCATGTGTGTAGAAGATTGTTGCATCCCAAACCATATTCTAAATACGAGTCCTACGTCACTATCTAAACTTATTCTATCCAAATTTCTGCTATGACCAATTGGTTATTTTAATGTCTTAACCTACAATAACCACTAGCTCCTAAAATACCAAGCAGTAATCTTAAAACTGAGAAATTTTATTCAATGCCTCTTCTCACATTAATTACATTGTGACGTAAGGATTCAAGCACAGAAGGGCACAGTACACATGAGAAAATACAGGGGTTAGACAATTAAACTGAATCCCCTGGTTTTAAGACAAAGGTTTGGCTATAGCAGCCCAGCCGTGTATACTGACCCTGTGGATCCCGACGGACAGTTCTGGTGGAAACAGGAGAGTTGAGGTGCACATTTAATTCT
>JAVSBV010122448.1:0-18893 GCA_033117975.1 Parotocinclus spilosoma | reverse complement strand
CCGAACAACCGTCCAGGTTTAAGATAGATGCAGCCAACTGGTCTTTTACTGTTTTGGGTCCGACTAACAAAACCTCATGGCTCTTAACCCTCTACATTCCATGAACGCAACTAGGTTAGGAGAAAAAAAGTACTGTACATTGCACTGTGCATGACTGTATGTATAATGACAATAAAATCTGTTTAAAGGTTCTTCAGGTGTATGTATTGTCTATACAACTACTTTAAAGCTAATAGGACTCTACACTGCGTTCTAATGAACTTTAAAAAAAAAAAATAATTTAATTATAACTGACAACAGGCCTTTCAAAAATAATTTTACTTTCTACCTGACCAGAAGAGTAAATCAGAAGAGTAGACTTTGATAGATCCCTGTTTTTTAAATAAAAAAGGCTGCCCACTCACACCTGATTGCCATCCCATTGATTGAAAACATCAGACTCTAATTTCACCTTTAAATTAATTGCCAATTCTAGAGGTTCACATACTTTTGCCACTCAAAAAATGTAATATTGGATCATTTTCCTCAATAAATAAATGACCACATATAATCTTTTTGACTGAGTTTCTATGTATCTACTTTTAGGACTTGTGTGAAAATCTGATGATGTTTAGGTCATACTTATGCAAAAATACAGAACATTCTAAAGGATTCACAAATTTTCGAGCACCACTTTATGACCCACTTGCTCTTGAGATTCAGTTCATAGACAGAAATCTTCCTTTAGTGTTTCCTGGTATATTTCAGAATGTATTGTTCCAGCCATGATGGTAAGCTTTCTTTATGCAGCAAAACAGGTCTAAACGATCATACTACCACCACAGTGTTTCACAGATTGAGGGTAATGCTGACAATTACAATTTATGCTCTTGGGCTACAGGTAATCTTTGTTGGTTCACCTAACAATGATTTTGGATTTCCTCAATATAATAATTGATGATAATATGATCATTTTGTAACCTTTACAAACCTAATGAGCATCAAGCTCTTTTTCTGTGGTGCTCAGAAAGCTTTTTTGGTTGTATCATTTTACATATATATTTATATGTAATCATATATATTATTGTATTTATTTTTGTACTTATATTTATCATATATGCCACTGAAGGAGAAAGAGTCCCTTTTTGAGTCTTGGTCCTCTTAAGGTTTCTCCCTTATAACATTTAGGGAGTTTTTCTTGTCACTATCACCATTCATTTGAGTAAATGCTTACTCAATTTGAGATTGGCCCAGGATATTAGAAGATAATCTAGAAGTTTAAAGATGCTTTAAAACAATGCTCTATTGTAAAGCGTGTTATATAAAAAAATTTGGCATGACTTGACTTAGAATTAGAGTTGGAAAAAATCCCTGTTCTTTATATATAGCAGGGTGTCCAATTACATATAATTGTCATACCACTGATTGTAAACTCTTGGTTTTAATTTCACATTCAAATTAACTCCTAATACTAGAGTTTAATTTATTTTTTCACAAAAAAGCATGTAATATTGTATTTATTTTTCTCAATAAATAAATAGTACTTTGTTTAATAAGTTCTTTTGACATACTTTTAAGACTTGTTTTAAAATCTGATTATGTTTTAGATCATGTATTAGACAAATATAGAACATTTCATAAAATTTCAAGCAGCATTGTAAATAATTATTTTATCTAATGACTAAGGACTATTACCTATACTTAATATTTTTGAAGATACCTATTTAATACAATATTGAATGTCTTATACAAAATCTCTGCTTGATTACTTTTCTATTCTGCTGGATAAAAAAATAAATATATCTTAGAAGAGGATTGTTCCCCTTTTGACAGTAGCACCTCTCATGGTTTCTTCCTTAAACATTTGACAGAGTTTATATCTGACTCTTTTACCTGCTACCCACAAAAAGCATAGAACCACAATAGCAGACTGCAGCTTTTTATATCAGTATTTATTATATCAACCAAATAACATAGATATTTAAAAAATAAATACAGTAAACTTTCCCTTTACACCACATGACACATGGGTAGATAAAAATAAGAGACGAATATGCTTGGTTAAAATATCAAAATACACTTTAAAATCTGTAGATTGCTTAAAAACAATAATTAACAATTATTATTATGGATTAGTTATATATATGGCACAATGACATTGTAATTGTAAAATCTAAAAGCATTTAATTAAAAAAATCCTGATGTATTTTTATAAAAATTGCAATCAATAATCAATTGCAATATATGTTCAATATTTGAGGAATATTGCACAATTTAAATAAATTAAAATGCAAAACAAATCAAAATTATTAGCATTTACAAAATTTTATTGAAAGTGACATTTGTGTATTTCTTGTATTAAAATGACTCATTTTCAATTACTTTTTAAAAATTGATTTGATTGAGTTGAGCACAAAGAATAATAAAACATAAAGTGTAAAAAAGTGTACAGATCAAAAACATCAAACACAAAAGCATATTTTATCTATGATTCAGAAATTAAAATTAATCACTAACTTGTAACAACGTTAAAAAGTTTTTTGTGTTATTTAATGTATCACAAAGTGTGATAAAGAATAACTTACAGAGTTAATAACAGAATAATTGATTTGCTTGATAAAGTAGGTTATGCAGGCTTTTAAGAACACTTTGAAAATTCACATTTTTTTCTGTCCTGGTCAGTAATTTCCTCCAGATTAATGTTTTCATTGATTTCACTGGAGTTGCATGGGTAAATGTTCTCATTACTGAAGCAGTAGGCACAATGCGGGGTAAGTACAGGTACCACTCTAGTGAACTCAGAAAAGTCCACACAATATGCTCCATCTTTGCTGCAGGAGATAATTGGGAAAAACTCATAACCCCACATGATCTCCTTAGGAATATATGAAGTCCGAACCTGGCAGAAGAAGCTTGTAGATTCATCTGTGCCATCCAGGAACACCACCAGCTCAAATTTCTGCTGGTGGAGCGTGTCCACTGTCATCTCAACGAATGGACTTGCTTTGTCAATGATATGATACAGGGTTAAAGGACATGCAAAAAACAAGCTGTCCATTCCTGCATCCACTGCAAAATCAATACTGATCTGGTCCATGATGATGGTCTCACCTACTGGTGTGATAGTTGTCCTAAGCAGCTTCCCATAGATCTGGCTTCCAACCATCAATGTTTTTCGAAGGTTGGCCACCCTTATCATCAAACAGAGAGCCCCATTTTTAGGACAGATGACAGCTGTGTCACTGAAACAAATTGTTTTTGCTCTTTTCTTAGGTAAGGCGAATTTGGAAATAAAGACCCCACACCAGAAGCTTTTAATTATTGTACCAATCAGGGTCTGGATAACAAGAAGGGTAATGGCAGATGAGCAAAATGGGGTGATGACTCTTGCACTGTAGCCAACTGTCATCTGTGTTGTTAGGGAGTAAAGGAAGGCAGTGGTCAAATCATTGACATTCATTACACAAGGTATATGGTCAGCTGAAGGGTTCTGCCACCACAAATCTCCATTTCTATAGCCAACCCAATACCACAGAACTGCAAAGATAAACCAGCAGAAGATAAAAGAAGCTGTACTTAAGATCATGATGAAACTCCAATTAAGCTCCAGGATGGTAGTCCATAAGTCTAGCAGATAGGTAAAGTAAGTGCTGTATCTCACATTGCCATATTCAATGTTGCAGTATCCATTTTTAGTCACTACGCGGTTCCTTTGAATGCGGCGCTCTTCTACATAGTCTCTCAGCAGCTGTAGCAAGGAGCGTGTCATTTTCTATTTTCTGGATAAATGGATAAACACTGGGAGTAAACACAGAGCATTTTAAAATAGTACACTGAATACTTGTACATAAATCAAAACTTGTAGTTTATCATCTGAGGAACATCATGTATAAAATATGTGGATTCTAAGAAAGGTAACAGTGAATATATTCAGAGAGACATGAGAAGTTGTATCACATATACTGTAGCTCTATAATTCAAACTGTAGAGAGAGCGAGAGCGAGAGAGAGAGTGAGAGACAGAGAGAGAAAATAAAATTGAATAAAAGTAGTAAATTGATAGTAGAGTATGAAGTCGAATTTACCTGCTATGTTCATCTGCTCAGGAATACTGGAAAGAAGCTAGAATGTGTAAAATGTTTATTACAACCTCTTTGTAAAATTATTTTTCCAGTTGTCATACTCCATCTCAGACTGTCTGTGTCTACCAGATATTGGGTTTCCTAGTGTCTCCTCCTACTATTAAGGCTGGACCGGATCTGAATGTTTATCTGTAGACAAAATCAGTTGTTCTTTTCACTACAGGAAAGGTGGGCAGATTTACACAACATGTTTTTAGAACAGTATGCATAGTTTAGTACAGAGGCAGGATCATATAAACATTATGATCTGTCAAAGGAGAACTGATTCTCAGAAATGAATAATGTCAAATGCATAACAACTTATATCTATCAACATTTTAGTTGATTCAACAAGTTAATATAAACTTGTTTTCTATGTATTAATCAAGGTCTGAAAGCCATGTGCCAAGGAGTTTTAAACACTCCTCACTCATTCTGCACTTTAATCGAGACACTCACCTTGTTGTGCCACTGTGGGAGCTGCTCTTGTCGTCCTCTTTACTGGTGGTATGTCTGGATCGTGCAGAGCCTGTTCATCATGTGTGCATGCCCTCAAGGAACCACTGCTCCCAACACCTCCAAAATGCTAGGTTAGAAAAGTGCTCATTGAAACTGGTCAGTTCGTTTTCAACATCCATTCCTGCATTTCAGAACTGCATCACAAGCCAACAAAAGATTGGATGGGTGCAATTTAAGACTAGTTATAGGTTAAAAATGTCATTTTAAAAAGGTGATGTTAACAAATTTCTATAATCATGATTTTGTAACAAATAAGTGTGAATACAAATGGAAGTGTTTTTAGGCAACATTTTACGCGCACCAACTCCCGTAGATGAGTAGCAACACTTACACCTGCGTTTTGTCATTCTTTAGCAAGTTCTGCACTGGTGGTGTCCAGATCTCATATCAGATGGCCCTAATGCTTGTTGGCCCTAATGCTCCTCCGCGCCTCTAGTTTTCGGAAGTGTCCCAAATCGGCGCTTTGCTGTGCTCATCGCACGTCCGCCCTCTGGCGCTTCGTTGTGTTTTAACGCCAGCTTGCGCATGCGCCAGCTGTGGCTGCCTTTCCCATTTGGGACGCAACACAGCTGAGTGATTCCACCTCCCCCCCTTTATTTTTTTGTTTTGTAGCTTGAAGAGCCTTTTCCTTTGCCTTTGTAGTTTCCCCATTTTTGTTTTATAGTTTGGAGAGCCTTTTGCTCTGCCTTTTTAGTTATTTCCCCATTCTTATTATATGTCGTTGGGTTCCTTCATTCCTGCATCCTTGGGTCCTATACCCCATATTATAACACAAATATCCACCATAAAACCTGATGCAGCAAACTTTGTAAAAGATGTGTGCCATTCTCAAACCTTTTTGCCATGAATGTAGTTTTCTGCATTAACACTGCCATCACAGAAGTGCAAATTACCTTAGCCAAGTGCACTGACTGAGTATGATACCAATTGACTTTTGGCCTGTGTATTGTAGTGCTTGCCAAATCAGAGTCTTGTCAGTGTGGTTATAGCAGTTACATCACCACACTCTGAAATTCCTTCAGATTATATCATAGATAATTTCATGCAATGCTGTTTATATACTTACTTATTATATCACTGTATAAGGTACACCTTATACACATTTCCAATTTCCATATATAAGCACTTTGTATTTCTACAAGTACAAACTATAGTCCAGTTTTTTTCTACTTACTTTGTTATTCTCCTTTTTTCTGTTCTCTAATCGTCAGCACCACCACATGATCACCACAGATCAGGTACCATTTGGGTGGTGGATCATTCTCAGCACTGCAGTGATGCTGACAAGGTGGTGGTGTGCTGGTTTGAGTGAATCAGGCTTAGTAGTGCCGCTAGAGTTTTCTAAATTTCACCGCAGTTGACTAAAAATTGTCAAAATAAACAAAAGTTGAGCTACTGTCTCTGGCTTTACATTTACAAGGTGGCACAGTATGGAATTTGTTTCTAATGGAGTGCATAGTGAGTGAACACAGTGTTTCAGAGGAAGGTTTATAACTCGTGGCCCATAACATGGATTAAAAAAAAAATCTTACTACAGATTAATGCATATGCACTACCTGTGAGTTTTCAAAACTGTTCCAGCACATTGTTGACTAAAAAGGATTTTAGACTTGTCACAGTGAATTACACTTCTACACATTTTAAAAATCACCACTGGGAAAATAAGCAACGACATTCAAGTGCTTGCTACATTTTAATTTATACGTACTACAAATTCATCACATTTATTAATGTACACACATTTATACATCACATTTAATAATGTAAAAAGATATTGCTGTCCCTTAGTATTTCCAGAAGTTCTATCACAAGTTACCCTCTCAAGTCTAGTGTTGCAAACATGCATTTGTCAATAATTCTCTACAGTTTTGCCTTGACTGTCTTACATTATTATCACTCAGCCAGCTCAAAGGCCTCATTGTCAGTTCCTTGTTTCGACTCGTAATGATGCCATTTCTCATCTTGGAAGCAGTAGGGACAATGTGCAGTTGAAACAGGTGTCAATTTAGTGAAGTTTGAAAAGTCAGCATGATACCTTCCTTCACTGGTGAAGGTAATGATGGGAAGGAAATCTTTGCCCCATATGATTTCATTAGGGAGGTATGACGTTCTGACCTGGCAGGAGAAGCTGGTGGACTCTACTGTGCCATCCAGAAATACTACTAGCTCAAAGTCCTGCTGATGCATAGTATCCATGGCCATTTCGAAAAATGGGCTTGTCTTGTCAATAACATGATACAGTGTCAAGGGGCAGATGAATAATGGGTTGTCTTTTCCAGTTTCGGCACTGAAGTCAATGTTGACCTGATCCATGATGATGGTTTCCCCATCAGGTGTGATACTTGTCTTAATGAGTTTGCCATAAATGTTGGTTCTAATCAGCAAAGATTTACGCAGGTTGGCCACTCGTATTTTTAGACAAAGTGCATCTTGTCTAGGACAGATGACAGCCATTGTACTAAATATAATGGTTTGGGCTCTTTTCTTGGGCAGTGAAATTTTTCCCAATACAACCCCTCCCCAAAAGCTAGTAATGATAGCACCAAGGAGAACTTGGAAAACATAAACAGTAACTGCAGAAGGACAAATTGTGGTAATGGCTCGCCACCCATAGGCAATAAATGTTTGGGTTTCCAGTGAGAACAGGAAGGCAGTGGTAAGATCATAGACATTAATTACACATGCACTTTTGTTTGATGTTGGATTTTGCCACAAGTCCCCATTATTCCAAGCAACCCAATACCATAGAAGTCCAAACACAAACCAGCTAAGAAGAAAAGAGGCCACAAAAAAGAACATAAGAAATGTCCAGTGAATCTCCAAGAAGGTGGTCCAAATGTCTAGCATGTAACTGAAGCAATTTCTGTATCGCACATTGGAATAATTGATGTTGCAAAGACCATCTTTGGTCACCAGGCGGTTTTGATGAATACGCCACTCAGTCAGGTAGTCTTGTAGCACTTGAGACAAAGTGCGAGGCATTTTTAAAACCAAGGATCCTCTAGTCTAGGACAAAAAAAGGTATGTATTAATATGCTGCAGTTTTAGACTTTTTTGGTTTATGTGAAGGAAGTCAGTAATAGATTAAATAATTTCATATTTTATTAATGAACCAGTGTATTGGTTAGACATTAATTTATTTGCAAATATAAACCCAAGTTATTTCATGTTTAATCTGATCAACTTCCATTCCTGCATTTAAGAAAAAAAAAAAAAACCACTTAAAATGGCACAGAATCAACTTAAAAAATAGAAATAATTATGTGATGTAAACAGATTATGCCAACAGATGATTATAATAATGATTTGGTACAAAAGCAGTATTTTTGAAATTTCAGCATGTAAAGGGCAATTGTACATGCAAAAAAAGAAATGTGTATTGTGATCAGACAAATCAATATACCAGACCTAAAATTTTTGGAAGGAATCATGTTGTGCCATCAGGACCAAAGACAAAAATTACCATCCAACCTATTATTAGCCACAAGTACAAAAGCCAGTATTGTAATACCAATGTTACAACGTGCTAAGTGTGTCAACATCCCACCTTGGAATGCGTTGACAATGCTCCATTGTAAAAGGCGCTATATAAATAAACTTGAATTGAATTGAAATGCAGTTACAAATGATATGACGTTGACCAGACAAAATATTAAATATCTTGGGTTCAAGCTGTCTGCACTAAAATTAATTTCTAAGTAAATGTAACAAACATTTATAATTTAACTTAATATAATTTAACTTTATGCTAAATAAGGCTGACAGGGAAACAGAGTGTACAGTGTAGAACCTACCTGTTATAAGCTCTCCTGCAGACATTCAAGATTTTCCTAAATGGGTTCTCTGCTGACATTCATTCACTCTTTTTTTCTTGCTTTGCAAAGCTTATACTGGCAGTAAACTGCATCTCTCTCACTCACAGTTGATCGTTCGCTATGGCTTTCAGAGATCAGGTTGCTGAAACCTTGTTTAATCTTTGCGCTTTTGTATGGCGCCTTTATGCAGGACTTGGCATGCAAACATGTTTACCTGTACACAAAATTGAGCTGTTTACAGTAACAAGTTTTGGATTTTGGGCTTCATAGTACACACAAGTACACAAATACACAAATAACACTTTTAAGAACTTGTTGTTTTTTCTCCTAAAATGGTACATTTCAGTGTGTTAACTAAGCTGTTTAAATAAATAAACAAAACAAAACTGTCTGTGTCCAGAATCTGTATGTGGTCATGACTAAGCCTAAAACCTTGTAGTTTCTTAATAGTGCTACAGACAATGAGCTGAGTTTTTTTTGACCATTGATATTTGAAACACAATTTTCAGATATACATTATACTGGGTTACTATTTTAAATAAAAAAATATTTTAAAATTAGCAGAAGCAAAAAGCAATGTAGAATTAAAGGTTTTATCTTAAATGTTGTACAACGTAAAGGTAATATAGACTACTATGCTTTAATATGTTCGCAATATGCTAATGTTACAAATTGAAAATATATATATATATATATCTGAAAGATGTGGTGGCTTGGTGGATAGAAAAGAAAGTCCTGTGTTCAAGCCCTGGTGGGATGACCTGGGTCCTTTCTGTGTGAACTTCTGTTGGGATTACTGTGAAAACTGTGGGATTACTCTGGTTTTCTCCCAAAGTCCAAAGGCGTGCATGTAAGGTAAATGGTGATTCTAAAAATGTTGTTAGTGTGTGAGTGTTTGTGCCTTATGATGGATATGTGCCCTGTGCAGATGTGCAAAAGTTTTCTTTTGTTTGGATTGTGGATAATAAAATAAATGAATGTATTAATTAATTAATTAATAATTAAAAAATCTTCATCATAACACTATGTTAAGATTGTGTGACGAGACTCTGCTTTTGTCACTACATTCTTTAAATTAAACTCATTTGTCTATATAAAGCACACTTTCTATTTAATTCCATACATAATTGTAACCTGTCCAGTTACTTGTAATGTAAGCAGATTACTACAAAGAAATTATGTACTTTCGTTGCTTCTGTGAGCCATACAGAGTGAGTCAAGTACATCGTTCCTCATGGTGAAGAATACAATGACTATTGTGTACAGGTAAACATCCCAGGCCAAGTCCAGCCTCATAAGTAGAAAATGGTGAGGCAAAATCCCCCACCCACTTACTGTGAACAGGAGGTAAAGAGACAGGAGGAGGGAGCAAGAACACCCATTTATATTAGAGTTCATTGTTTGAGAAATCTTAAGAAAGTGAATGCTGTTTCTGACCTGCAAGACCATTCCTTAATGAGGTAAGTTCTGTCATGAGCTATATACACTTATTTAAAGCTACATAAATATGTATGATAATTCTACTAGATGGTTTATTTTCAAGCAATACAGTTATTTATTGATACATATAAATATGTTTGTGTATTTGGGAATTGGGCTTGTATTAAGTGTTATTGGAGACCTAATACAAGGTTTAAAAAGCACTCGTGTCTTTTGTGTTCGTGTCTTTTGGAAGTATGTTTCGTTTGTATGTACACTACCTCACTTTTGTTTTTTATATCCCTTATTTAAATGTCTGCATTTATTTGAAACACAGTTCTACTGTGTATAAGAGATGGTACACAAATACAGTGCCCTCCAAAATTACTGGCAGCTCTGGTTTAGTAAAAAGAAAAAAAAACCTCAATGGGAAAAATATTTTTTAACAAAAACATGTTTCACATTTATTGGCATCCCTGCATTTAAGACTTACAATCTTCCTTCAAACATCCTTCCTTCTCCTATGATGTCTTATAATGTAGGCATACAGATAAAAAATGTTCCATGATGCCATGTGCCCTAATGAGATTCCCAAGGCCTTTGGAGGAAACATCACCAATGCTCCAGTTAAATGGCTACATGTCCATATGGTAGACATTGGACTAATTAGATGACATGACTTTCTGATTTATCCAATGTTCTGTGTGCTCTTCACTGGCTCCCTCTAGCTGCTAACATCAGATTTAAGTCCCTCAACTAAAAAAATGAACCTAAAAATAATCAGCCACTCTTACCTAAAGCCTTTAATCAAACTTCGGTCTGCATATTGGACCCTGATACTTGGTTACACTGCACAATATCAAAGCCTATGGTCAATACATTTGGGGAGATAGACCCTAACATTGTTGTAACCCTGATCAGGATAAGCAGGGTCAAAACAGGAATTTTCCCATTGGATGTGAATGTGTTTTAAATGAAAATACAGCAAGAAAGGTAACCAAGCGAACAAAACAAAATGCAAAATGCTTACTTGGTATATTGATTTGTGTTAGTTATTGTTAAAAAGAAGTAGGTTTCTTCTACTAGCACAGCTCTATAAAGCCAAGCAGCAATATAAATTTGATAAAAACAAAAATAAAATAATAATAACAATAATAACACACAGAGAACTGAAGAAATGGAGATGGGGGATGTGGATGGAAACTCTGAGAAAAGACTGAAAAAAGAGGATTGTAAAAGGTAACTTATGTAAAGAGAACAATCTTTTAACATGATCATGTGTTCTCATTGCAGGTTGACCTCACTGCAAATTAGAAATGACAAGCACCTTGGCCCATTTGTTCAGAGACTATTTGGCTGCACTTCGGATTCATAGAAATCGCTTGGTGACCAAAGATGGACACTGTAATATTGCATATGGCAGTGTGAGACATAGCCACCTCTTCGTCTATGTCCTGGATTTCTGGACCACTCTACTGGAAATGCGCTGGCGTTTTATTATCTTTCTCTTCGGAGCCTCCCATGTTTTCAGTTGGTTTATTTTTGGAGTATTCTGGTATTGGGCTGCCTTTGCTAATGGTGACCTATGGTGGCAAAACCCACTTCCTAACCATAATGCTTGTGTAGTTAATGTTGTGGATATGACTGGTGCCTTTCTCAATTCAATAGAGGCACAGATGTCTATTGGCTATGGATATCGAGTAATTACTACATTTTGCCCTAGTGCAATCACACTGTGGACAGTTCAGGTTATCTTTGGGACGGTGATAATCTGTTTTTGGTGTGGAGTGATTATGACTAAAGTTGCCCGACCCAAGAAGAGAGCCAAAACCATCACCTTTAGCAAGGTAGCTGTTATCTGTTCCAAACAAGACAAATTATGTTTGCAGATACGAGTTGCCAACATGCGCAAATCCTTGATGATTGGGAATAAGATCTATGGTAAGCTGCTAAAGACGACTCTCACACCAGAAGGTGAGACCATCATCATGGACCAGATCAGAATTGACTTTATTGTGGACTTTGGTAAAGAAAACCTTTTTTTTGTCCGCCCTTTGACCCTATACCATTTCATTGATGAATTAAGTCCATTTGTCAGCTTGGGAGTAGACACTCTGCATCAACAGGACTTTGAGCTGGTAGTGTTCCTGGATGGCACAGCGGAGTCCACCAGCTCTTCATGCCAAGTCAGGACTTCATATATTCCTAAAGAAATCTTGTGGGGCTATGATTTCCTTCCCATAATCTCACGCAGCAAAGAGGGAAAATATCAGATAGACTTCTCTAACTTTGACAGAATAATTCCTGTAGAAACTCCCCCACATGCCAACCACTTTTCGAAATGCCAAGACTATATACACGATTCCATTGCAGCCACTAATAATGACGATTTAAAAAATGTGGAAGACATTATGTGACTATCGACTCCATAATCTACTGTCAATTTACTATATTTATATTTACATTTATGGCATTTAGCAGACGCCCTAATCCAGAGCGATTTACAGCTTATACAATCTCACAATCCAAGCAATTGTGGGTTAAGGGCCTTGCTCAAGGGCCCAACTGTGGCAGCTTGGCAGAGGTGGGATATAAACCCTTCTGAGTCCAGAGGCCAGTACCTTAAATGCTAGGCTACCACAGTCCCGCTACACTACTCTTACTCAGTTTTATTCTCTCTCTCTCTCTCTCTCTCTCTCTGTCTTTCTCTCTCTCTCTCTCTCATTCACAGACACACACACGCAGACACAGACACACACACACACACACACACACACACACAAACAAGAAGCTTGTCTCTCTACCCCTGTGTTACTGTTCATACATGTAATATACGCTCACTAACCAAACGGAAATATGTTATGTCTTTAAATATTGGGGAAGAAATTTTCAAACAATAGGCAGTTTAAAACAACTGTCGATATTTGTGCTTCACACTCTTATGTTAAAACAATATTACTTTTCATTATAGCATTTGTGTTATTATGTTTAGAGACTATGGTGATTTTTGTCATTACACTGGATCCTACAAAGTCATTAGTTTATTTTAAATCCTGGTAGGTGGTGGATGCCGTGCCGTGGTGGATTTGTTTTACTGTGGGGTCCTTAATTCTGAGTGGACACTAAAGAGCAGAGATAAGGCTAAATATTGTACTTATTTGTGTATGTCAACTTCTGTGTGCTATTGTGCTATTAATATGAAATAATGAATGCCACTCTTCTTAATACAATATATTAGAAAGATAAATATCCCTAATTATTTGAATATATATAGATAAATATGTTTTATAGTATTGCAAGCAATGTAGATAAAAAATAAGGGATTTGTGTAAATTATTCTGGATTTGTACTGTCTGTATATACTGTACATTACTGTGCAAAAGTCTTAGGCGTTATATATTTTTTATTTAGAGTCTGCTTATTCTCTGTTTTAATTTTAGTGGTCACTACACTTTGTAATTCTACATTTACAAACTTTGTGCTTTCTGTGTTACTTTCAACTATTAAACAGAAGGTACATCAGTTACTGTTTCTGACTTTTCTTGATACATTTAGAAGTTTATTCCATGTAACCACTTAAAGCACAAATTGAACATAACATTTAAACAATGAAAAGCATGTTTTATACAAAGTTCATCATGTAAGCTCAACTAAAGGTTTAACCATGGCTGAATAAAGAAAGCTATAATGACGTGAAAAGGCATTGGATATATATTTAATTTATACTTTACTTTACTTGAAGACATATATAGATAGAGTGGGTATGCATTCAAGTTGTAACTAAGCAGAATAAAATATTGGCGTGTGCTTTCTTTTAAGTCTTATCAACCTGAAATTATTTATTATTATTTATTATTATTCTTTGAAATAATTTATTAAGAACTATAGCATAAACAACAAATATGCATGAAGCATGTTTTGCCATTTATTTTAAATGTTATAATTTACAATATATTTCTTAGCTTTTTATTATATATTTAGGTTCAAGTGCTAAATATTTGTTTTGGCTGTCTCACTCTCAATTTGTATTGTACTCAAAATCTTATAACTAAACAGTAGCATATCTGACTTCAGGTAAGAAGGTTGTCTTTTGTAATCAATTTCTTTAGTGTGGTGGTTCAGCAGTAAAAAGTACCTAATTACTGGCAAGGAAAGTCCAGGTTTATCTTCACTGCCAAACCAACACTATTGAACCCTTGATTAAACACTTAACCCATAATAACTTGAAATGTATTAGTTATACAGTAAGTCACTTTGCCCAGAAACTTTTGTGTGGAACCTTTATCAGCACTACAATTAATTTACAAAATGCCACTTTAGTGGATAAAAATGAGCCTTTTTAATAATGCATGTTTTGTCAACACAATGCAAAATAAGCCAAATTTAGGAAATAAAGTCTTTTTTTGGAACATTGTTTGTAAAAATATATGTGTCTCTGTAAATATGGCTGATTTCATAGATTCTGCTTTTGTACCAAATCATTATCAACTTTTTACTTTTAATTACTTTTTACCTCTAACCTTGAATTCCCTCTGTCCAAACTTTGTTTGTACTGTGTTGCAGACATGAAATGCAGAAGTGCATGTTTATTAACAAATTAACTTAAGTTGACCAGATGATAATAAAATAGCTTCAGTTCGTATTTTCTGAATGAAGTAAAAGTCAAAGTAAGTCTAAGGAACACTGTGTGCAAGCGCCAAAACCAAAAAAATCATTGTTACAAAAGAAACATGCAAGTAATAGAATGTTGTCAGTTGTCTGCAAGTCATTACATTAATTTTGTAACTTGTAATTGACTAGGCTATCGGTACTCAGATCGCATCATAGGGTAATTATGCCCCCTCTCTTTCTCTGGTTCACTGACTAAGCCATCACACCAAAACTTTCCAGCTGAGGACAAGAGAACCGACAGTGACTCAGTTTACTGGACTAAATAATAATCACTCATATTCTCTATGTTATTCTCTCTATGAGCAAATTAATACTAAATAGATATCAATACAGCTTATACACTCCTATATGTTTTATAAATAAGATGACATTAGTTGTGATACATATAGTATTCTTACAGTTATTACAAACCTAATTTCTGCTTTGAAAGATGGGGCCTTGAGATCCTGCAATAAAAGAAGGAATAAAGAATAATAAATTATTACATTTATTACTTCCTGCATGGTAGCATTTAGAGAGATAGTCACATTCTGCATGTGTTACAACAGCTTGGCTTTATGGCAAAAGAGTGTGGGTACTAGACTGGAATGCCTGCAGTCTGGACCTGTCTCCCATTGATAATATGCGGCGCATTATGACGCTCAAAATACGACAATGGAGATCCAGGACAGTTCAGCAACTGAAGTTGTACATCAAGCAAAAATGGGAAAGAATTACATCTGCAAAGCTTCAACAATTTGTGTCTTCTATTCTCAAACACTTATTAAGTGTTGTTAAAAGGAACGTATTTGAAACATGTTGCAGGCATTAAATTCAAAATGAGTGAATATTTGCAAAAAGCAATAAGGTTTATCAATTTAAACATTCAATATATTGCCATTGTATTGTATTCAACTGAATGTGGGATGAAAAAGATTGGCAAATAATCAAATTTTGTTTTTATTTATATTTTACACGTCGTCCTAACTTCATTAGAATTGGGGTTGTAATATTAAAGCCAGAATGATAATGCTTATGATATTATAACCTCCATTTTGTGTCTTTTTATCAAACACTATGTTTGCTTCCCAGATCTTGGGTTTCCTTTAGTTCCCATCTACTGTTAACTCTAGATCTTGTCTGAATGTTTATCTGTAGACAAAATCAGTTGTCTTTTGTTTACTACAGGAAAGGTGGGTAGATTTGCAGAAAATGATCTAGGACAGTGGACACGATCTATTACATAGCCCAGGACATCCAAAACGTATGCTTTATCTGCCAGAGCACACTTAGTTCTCAGATATCATCATAAAAATGTCAAAGGCTTTATTTTTTTTACATCAAATTCACACAAACCAAACAAAAGGGTCCATTTTGAGTCTTGGTTCTCACAAGGTTGGTTGGGTTTCTTGGTTTCTTTCTTCTACATTCATGGAGTGTTACCTTTCCACTATCCCCATAGGCTTGCTCAATTTGGGTTTGGCCTTTCAATATAATGTAATATTGTAAAGCTGCTTTGAGACAATGCACCATTCTAAAAAGCTTTATAGAAATAAATTTGACGTGTAGTAACAATTATAAAACAGTCCCAGCATTACAATGTGATTTGGCTGAGAAGAGTTCTCATCGTCATTATGTCTGTTATCTACACAGCTTTTTCAGATCACGACGGTAAAATTGAACAACATACTTGCTTTGTGCAAGACGCGCCATCTAGCGACCACTATGCGTCAATAACAGTGCCCTTGTCTGAAGACTCGGCTGTGTATTGAGACACTTTTAACACTGCTGTTGTATTCACCTCCCGCCCCTTACTTTAGTGTTTGACCGGTCTGTTTTAACTGCTCTTAAATAAGCACAAAAAACATTTTTCATCACCAAATTTTTATTCAACATTGCTTAGCTGTGAAAATTCAAATTGGCACTGAAAATATATTACAAAATAAACATGTAATGTAAAAAATAAAATAAAATGTGTGTTATATATGTGTGTGTGTGCGTGTGTGTGTGTGTGTGTGTGTGTGTGTGTGAAATCATGCACATGAGTGGCATGTGACACTCAGGTCAGAGTGGGCCTTGCAGGCATAGGCATATGCAGCATCTCAGGCTTGTTTTGTTATCTCTAGGGGCACAGAGCTCACAGCGCTTCCTTTTCTGTCCATGTCCTTGTTGGGGGAGAGCAGCCAGGGCAGGGGCTGGGGCTGGGGTTTGCACACTTCTTACCAGAATGGTGTGTGGGGAATGTGATGAATAAGAGGATTCACCAAAGTTTTTCCCAGCTCTGCTAGAAAAATTCTTCCCCTGATTCCAGGCTGGGTCGATGGCTGTTCACACCACATATGCGTTTAAAGCAGACACATCAAGGATGTTGTGGAACAGTGCCACAGGCCAGCAGGCTATCATTTGCTTTCAGGTGTATGGAATCTCTCCTTAGGTGCTTGTTTTTCAGGTGCCTCCCCCTCTCCTTCTGTTGACTGGTCAGTCTGCTCAAAGTTTGGATCTAAATCTATGTTGTCTTCCACTTCCGAGACATCCTCCTCTATCTCTCCTTCAATTTCAGTGCCCTCTTCATCATGTCCAATAACCTGGACCAGAACCTCTTCGACAGATAACCGCTTGATCGGTCACCTACTCATTGTGCTCAGAGTAAAAGGAGTGCAAGGCAAACATTATCCCCATATTATATATATATATATATATGGGGTCTGTGTGAAGATGATACATTAATTAGTTTGGAAGGTGTGGTTAATGTGTGGCTCTCGTTGGGGATAGGCACATAAGCATGGGAAAAAAGATGGGTTCACAAAACAGACACCTGTCTAGTCTAGTCAAGATATGATACATTGTTTCATCAGGAAGCTGGTTCACGTGGGAGGATTGGCACATACGCGTGGGAAAGAGATGTGTACCCATAAAAAACATTGTTCAGTCTGAAATGTGTGTGTGAGTGAGTGAGTGAGTTTGGATGGTGTGTATGGGGATGCTTTCTGTCTGATGGGTGAATATAGTCTGGGTAGTCTGGATATTTCCTATGGTGGTCACTTTTGACCGGGAACACCACAGGTGTAACAAGGCTGATTAAAACGCTCAAAATTCAATGAAAGTGGTGATCATCACTTTTATATGTTAAAGTGCATAGTGAGGAGGATATCATAAGGCCGTGAGGCAATCAGATATATAAGGCCGTGAGGCAATCAGATATAAAACACAATATTTATGAGTGTTTTAAGTTGTAAATCAGTCAGATTTGACCCGAACACCACAAGAAGGTTAAATACTGTAGGTAAATTCAGTACGGCACTACTAGTAAGAAGACACAACCTTCAAATGACCACTTCCACTTGTGTCAAACGTCAATCATGCCATTGCTATCATATTTACTTACTTTTTGGTGGAAGGAATTGTCATTATTAAAGCATATCCAGTGTGAAACTTTGGAATTCTTTGTTTTATTTAGTTTCTTTCTTTTCTTGTAAAAAAGCAAAAGACCACTCGTGATGCTATAGCTAGGAACACACAATGATGAATCTGAAACTAAGCATGGCTAACCGCTAAATACACTGCTCACAAAAATTAGCAGGTATTTCAAAATGAATACAAGGTTGATCCGAAAAGAACTGCTGTACAATCTGATCCTGTACATGCCTCATCACTTCCAATGTGTTTTGGCGCTCTTGGGTGATCATACACCCTACTGAATAGTCAATGTGTGGCACTTTCGTTCAGTTTGACATACTTCTGTTCACCCCAGTGAATGTCACTTGCTACTTTATCACAATAATTGAGTTTGAACCTTTGACTTGATTTTCTTGACTTGATGATCTTGTTTAACGAAATAAAATCAAATGCTTCTTTGTTTAGTTGCTTCATATTCATTTTGAAATATCCTTCAATTTTTTGTGAGCAGTGTAGAAAGACTCACCAAGGAACATAAAGCTAGAATACTACGGAAACATAGACATAATAAAGGAACAGAATGCAATCTTGCACAGGGATGCTAGCTATAGTTTATTAATGTTACGAGCAGTGGTGGTGTTTTTATTCAGGACCCAAGTATTCAGGATAAGTATATCCCACGTCGTATAATAAGAATGGGGAAATAATATAGAACAACTAAAAAGGGATGAAGAGTGGAGCGTGAGACTCCTAACATAATGAAACAGAAAGGATAAAGGGGCGCGCCGAGGTTGCGTCCCAAGTGGGAGAAACGCACGACCTAGTCGCTAGAGGACACCAAAGCGTCAGTCAGGGCAAACGTGCATAAGGCACGGTTGGGACGTCTCTTAAATGGCGAGGCACGGAGGTAGTCCAAAAGCCAGGGAGCGAAAGTGAGCTCGAAAGTGCATGCAATACTAAAAAAACAAAACCGGGATACGTCTTATAGAGTGCGT
>JAVSBV010122439.1:0-18893 GCA_033117975.1 Parotocinclus spilosoma | reverse complement strand
TAGAATGATCATGTCTTTATTAGTGGGCCAACGAAGAAAATCAGCAAGGGATCAAATACTTCTTGGACTCACTGTATGGTAGAAGCTTTATAATGTTGTGGGGCTGTTACTCAAAACATACTGGAAATATTGTTAGGGAACATGGCATCAAAGATGTCAGCTCATTTAAAATCATCAGTACATTTAAAATCATAATCTGTCTGCCTCTGCATTAAACTAAAAATTACAGAAAAAAAAAATTCAAGCATAACGATCAACACAAACATAGTTTACTGCACAACAAAAAATCATACTTCTGTAATGGGTGTCTCGGTCCATTGATCTAATCGATATAGAAAACAAAAGATTGATGTGCACAATTGAAGACATTAGGATCGTGCGTGATCTGGAGAGATTGTGTAAAGAGAAATGGTCTATTTGATATGCTGTATATTCTTCAAACGTAATGCAGGGTGCCCAGTGTTGCCCATGATTATATGATTATATATATATATATATATATTTATTTTTTTATTTTTTTTATTTTATTTATTTATTTTTTCTTGATTTAATTATTTTAACTCGTAAATTTTTTTCAATTAATGGTTGGGGTTTTCTCATGGGGTTTTCTGTGAGATAAAGCTATTTTCCCAAAAGATACATTTCTTATAACCCTTTTAACTACCCTTATTTTACAGGTCAGGGGTGCAATTAAATCTTAAATTGTAGGAGTTATTTAGCGAGCATAGCATAAGACCGGTACATCTGTATCGTAAGTCTGTCAATACTAAAATGTACTTAACTGAACAAACAATAAAAAATAACTTGCAATAATTTTCAAACTGTAACAGTAAAAATATGAAATATAAACAAAACTACTGCATTACTACAGCTACTGATAATAATATGAATCATAAAGAAATACATGAACATAGTCTTCTTACTGTTTCTCTTTCCATTTTATACTCTATGTATCTACAGGCATGTTATATATTATTAAGTAGCCAGTGAAGCAATTTAATATTTAATTACATAATTTCTCATTTGATTGGTCTATCTAATCTAATCTAAAAGTTGGTCTATCAAATCGAATCTAAAAAAGTGTGAAATATGTCTCTTTCTGTTTATTCATGTTTTTACTTCAATTTGGCTCAGGGTTTCCCACACCCAGCCGGCTAACTGTACTGGATAACTACCTGGTACAGGTTCTAGATAGCCTAGCAGAATTTCCGAAGCAAAAATCTTTTGGCCTAAGATGGGACTGCCTGGGACATGCATGTATTAAACATTTCTAGAGGTGCCTGTGTTTATGAAAATGAGTTTTATATTCATTGCTTAACTTAAATGTCTGGTGTCATGTTCCATTGTGGTTGAGATGTAAAAATAGGAAAGAGATAAAACAATGGTTTGTGCAGTGTATACACACACACATATACTGTATATGCTACAAAAAATTGCCCCCCTAAACCACACACATACACAATCTTTTAGTCAAGGGGAGTTTGCACCAGGTGGATTTACTCTGGGTACTTCAGTTTTCTCCCATCCTAGTAGGACTGACACACTGACCAGTATTATGTGGATAAGGAAATGAATGAGTGAATGATGAAAGTGATATGCAGGGCCACAACAAAAAAATCATTGACCAAAATCACAAGTAAAACACAGTAGAACAAAACAATTAAGTAGCGAGGTTTCAATTGATCAAAGCAAGCCAGCACGATAAACAGCATCAAAACAAGCATGATGCTCAAAAAACAAAGTAGCAGGAAAATCAACACCAGAGACTCCTCATGCACTCTACACAGCCAGAAGCCCTCACACAGACAGACATCAGCCAGAAGCCCTCAGTGCAAACATAGCAATATAGCAATCCACATTGTAACACATAATAGTGAAGGCCAGTGAAGTTGTTGCATATGACAATCAAAATGGTTATGTTTTAGAAATGGTTTCGCCAACAACCTTTGACAAACATTAAATCTCCTTATTAAAGCATTGGACAGCTAATGGCATATGCATTAAGCACTGCTTAGCATTCTCCCTGGCCAGGAATACTAGGGGACTGTGGTCTTCAAAGACCACATGGATGGTAGGTACCATACTGTTCTCATACACTAAAGTATATTGCAATGCAAGAAATAAGCCATTCTTTAGAGTATGGTACGGATACTGGTGCATCACAAATTTCTTAAAGAATTAGCGAACCAAATGATCCACTCTTTTGTCATCTCTCTGCAAAGGCACAGGAGTACTTAAATAATATCTCATCCCAGTCTTTCTTGGCATGCAACCAATAAGTGTGCACAATTATTTATTTTGTCTTGTGGAACTGTTTCAATGCACCCTGTGACTCAGGGTGGAAAAACAAGAACAAAGTGGACATACAGTTACAACCTTGGCAAACTGGATCCCAATGTTGTTCAGAACTTCAGTAGCGCTTTAATGACTACTGTAGGTTTGACTGTGTTTAAAGTAATTGTATTCTGTAATGCAGTGCCTATACATTAAGGTTATCAGGAATTTTGCAAAGTTCCAACACAACTAACCTGAATGCATTCTAAAACCATAATTTTTCTGAGTGGGGCAGGATGGCTCGATTGGGTTTCTTCACAACATGCATGTGTGGCAGAAACAAGTGATGTCCACTTTCATAGATAGCCAAATTAAGTATTACAATGTTCACATGTACATCTTATGAAATGCAGCATGACCAGTATGATAAGTGTGGTCATGGGTGAGTTTGCCAGTACATGATTGTAGTATGGGTACAATGTTAATTTGCCTTAACGCTCAAGTGAATTGGGTGATAACCGTGTACTTAATACTTTGATAAAGTAATCCAAAGAATGTTTCTCTGTGTCTGGTTTACCCACTGTAGACAGGAATAAAAACAGATCTAGAGAAGAATCCTCTTACCGAGCTTAAATAAGGTCATCATGATTGAACTGTTAAGTAAAATTAGTCTCATCACTCTCCAGCCTCCATGCAGACCGGTTCATCTTTCACAAGTTCTTGTTCACATGCTGGGTTGTCTGTACACAAGAAGTATCAGACAGAGCAGCTTCCTTTAATTTCTTTTGTGTACATGTCATCATACAAGCAGGGAACACAGCAGGGTAGTACTGTTCTAGAAAATCATCACTAATAGCAATGGGTTTTGTCACAACTTTAAGTAGAGTGCATAACTTGTTACCTGCTGGGCCATTCTGCAAAATCACAGAAACACTACTGATATGTCATTGTCATGTCATATGTCAGTCATTGAACAGTCGTTTTATTAACCAGATAACTTTTTTTCTGCAAACACATATTATGCAGACACACATGAATGATTTCAAACTCCAAAAAACATTCATGGTGCTTATCTCAGGGGCACACAGGATGCAGAGTGGGAGCTTGAGATTCATGGTAGATTTACATCATATACATTTAGTCATTTAGTAGATTGTATATCCAAATCAGCCAAAGCAACTGATACAATGTTACAATCCAAGCAATTGTGGGTTAAGAGCGGTGTTGTGGCTCCGCAGGTGGAACATGGGTCATTTCTGTGTGGTGTTTGCATGTCCTTTTTGGATTTACTATGGCTACTCAGGTTTCCTCCCACAGTACTGTTGTGAGTTTCAGGACAACATAAAGCAATTTTCCAAAAAGAAGAACTTGAAGAAGAAGTCTTTTCTCCTCTCCATTTCCTGGGTTCTGCCGCGCTAGGATAATCTTTTGTTTTTGGACTCCACCCTCTCGGCCCTCCCCGGAAGGCCTACTTGCCACTGCCTTAAACGTATTTATGACACAGCTATTTGTTCCTTATTTCTATAAAATCGTATTGTATTGGCCTAAAACTATCTTAAATGGTATGGCTTCTTATGGGGTTGTCATTTTCTTTCATGATTGAGTTGTATGAACTACTTCTGTTACTATGGAGGCTTCAGAGCAAGATGCAGGGTCAAAGGTCAAGAAAATCTGGAAAGACTGGTGATCATGAACTTTTGGATTACACTTCTTCCTTGGATGATTCTGGGTCTGCCCCACCATTTGGGACTAATTTCTCCAATGAGGCTGACCTGTCCTACTGGAATCATCATCTCAACAACTACCTTGAAGGTATGAATTGCAGATCTCATACGGGCTTTTACCAACCCCTGGGCTCAGGCTCTCCTCGTAAAGGGGTAATCAACTGGCTTCATCGTAAAAGCCTTAGGCTTACTCCGCTGGCATCAGATAAACTGTGGTGGTCTCATACCTATTGGTCTCCGCCTAACCCTACGTCCATGCCTCGTGGTCATCACACCATTCTTCAACTTGCTGTGCCTCCTCGTCATCCTAGATCCTAACCCTGTTCTCGTGCAATTCCAGTTAAGGATGCCATCGGTGACCATGGGTGTGGACCTTAATCCGCGCCCTATGTTTGCGCACACTCGAAACGGACGCCCTTGTTTTAGTGGACTATCTGGGCTGCCTGAGATCCCACAACACTGGCATGGGATTCTCTGGAGATATCCCTGGGCCAAGGATCGTTGGCCTGGTTGGGTGTACTGGCAGTATTATGAGAAATACTGGTTGGAGCCAGATGAACAATTACGCCGTCCTGGCTTGGAGTTTTATGGATTCTCTAAGTATGTATTTTATCCTGTTTTGCTAAATAAACTTTTGACCCTTGCTTGCTCTGAAGCTGATCTCATGTGTTGTGGTTTATGTGCAGGTGCAGTGAAAATGTTGTTTTTACCGTTCCTTAGCAGTTGCAGCCTGTTTGGAGCGAGGGTGCATGGAAAACCACAAGATTGAGGCTTAAGTTAGGAAGCGTATAACTGTCATCTGGGGCAGACTGTCACTTGGGTAGCCATTAGGCAGCTGTGGAGGGCCTAACTGTCATACTGTCCTATGGTTGATACCATCGGGGACTTTTGTGCATAGAGGGTAGTGGAAAAATCACAAGAGTACAAAGACATGCATTAGACCAGTTGCTTATGCTAAATTGGCCTAACCTAAGTTTGGCCATTTATGGTAATAGTAATGGTAAATAAACTAAATAAACAAACAATCACTATGGTGGTAGCAACAGCTTGCGAAATGGATTGTTGGGTCAGCTCCTGCCTAGACTCTCCAATGCTAAAATTGACTTGTCCGCTAACATTGCAGCTTTATAAAAAACAACCTGCAGCACAGGTTAGAACACTGGGCCTATGATATTGGTATAATTTATTACTACAGCACCATTGTTTCATATTAAACTTTCACACTATGTCACTGGGATATTAGGGCTTTGAGCACAGGTGCATAACCTAAGACTGTCTCCCAGAGGGCGGGCATAGTTGTTGACTTACTATTGACTTAGATACTTTATGGATCACTCATACTCACTAAAGTACACTTTAATAGAAGTGCTGGCCATAATTTTTAGGTGAACAAGAGATCAGTTCTCAGGAGAGTGTCTGGATTTCATAACAGTTTTTTTTCTTAAGGTGCTGTGTGATTGTGTTGTTGTTGTTCAGGGAGAAATAGATGCTGAGATGCAATCAGCCCATATTAACTCCTCGCTGCTGTGTGTGTTTGAGTGTGAGTCCACATGAATTGAAAGATCTGGCTTTTTACATTGTGGGGAACCTTTGCTTGTCCTCACAAGGAAGTTTATTTAAAAACAAAAAAAGCTCACTCGCTGGCCAACACGCTACTGTGAAGTGTCTAGCACCTATTGTCCAAGTAATGGCACACCAACCCCAAAACCACAGACTGGGTAAACCCTGATGCAAATACATAGAATTAGTGTGCATGGATTGCAAATTTAAAACACAGTGTATGCATGGTTTCTGATAAAACAGTATATGCACAGTTTGGTGAAGAAGCTATTATGGGCATAGTACATGCAATAAAGTTAAATAAAGACAAAATAAATGTATAAGTACACATATGTATGTGTAAAGCCATTTAATTGTTTAAGTGTTTAAGTTTACAGTACCTTGCTTAGGCCATCATTAGATTAGATCTACCATATACTGTTTAGCAAGGTATAATTAAATATGGTCTTTATTTCTCTGTCTCTTTATTAGAATACAACCAAAATACAGTACATTTGTTGAACTAACTACAGTGGCAGTATTTAATGTGACCTCACTTTATACTTTATCAATGGCAACATCTGACAGGTGTTATTGAAACAATAAAGAGCAGTCACAGAGTGCTGAGATCCTTAGTGTATGAAAGTCTCCAAAGCTCTTTTGCATTAGAGGACTTTGAAAAGCCTCAAAAATATTAAAATGACTAAAGTTTGACAACCCTCTCACAGTTGCAGACTAGGATTTTGCAAAAACATTCTGAGAAGTGTGCTGCCATACAGTATTTCTCAGTGCCACAACTTATTGTGCCAGGTAGAGCACTATAATTACCTATGTTTACCTCTCATTTTGCTAACCAAAATTGCTGCAAACACGGATTGCAGTTATATCTTGGGCAGATAGAGTATGTAAATAATTACAGGTTTGGTAGGTTTAGACACTGGATCTTACCACACGAGTGCACTCCCACCACCTATAAAATGAGATTTTGACTGTTAGGCATGCCTTTATGATGTACTCAAAGACATTTTAACCAATTGGCAGACTTTGAGAGGGGATGCATCATGGGACTGAAAGAAAGTTTCCCTGACCTAGCTGTTAGGAACAGTGAATCCATGCACACACAGTGCAGCCATTGTCACCTTCGTTTGCAGTGATGAACTGCTAGAGGCTGCTAGAGTCTAGAGACACTACCAGATGTTTTGTTTATCTCCCAGCCAGATACCTTCCTATTAGTTCCTATAGGTTCATGTCACTATTGGTATCAGTGAAGACTTAAGACTTACATAAGACTATCCTGGCTACCTTATGCACATCTTACACTGATCAAGATGACTTAGGCAAAATTTGTCTGCGACTGTGAAATTTGAAAAGTTGTTTGGTATGAGGTCGACGTAAGGTAACCGCACTTAAAATTAGAATTTGATGTACCTGTAATTAACAACAGCATTGTTGTAGCAATGGAAAGACCCAACAATGACACAAAGACAAACTTCCCCACTATTTTGCCTTGTAGGGACACTTGCTAGGTCACCATGAGGAAAACCTTTTGTTCATTTTTATAGAAAATGAAACTATCTATCAAAAAACATTTGCTTAATGCTACTGATTTTAATTCTAGAAATGAGGGGTAGGTATATGTAGAGTATTGATTAGCTACAGTTACCATTATGTCTATAGAAAATCCCCGAAACATATGTTTACAGTGTGTGTGTTTGTAATAAGCATGTGCATGTGTGTTTAGGGCACATTAATGAGTGTTGGGTTCCAGATATCAAAACAAGCCCATTTACTAAATGCAGATGGAAAAGGAAAGGTGGCTTAAATGAGAGATCATATTGATGAACAGATTGATCGCTTTAAACAGCCAATAGACTTGACTCTGCTGAAACAGGAAAACTTGAGAGAGGCATCAATAGGAGAGAGAGTAAGAGAGAGAGAGAGAGAGAGAGAGAGAGAGGGAGAGACTAAGAAAACAATGACTGTTTGTTACAAATATACAAATATAATGGAATATGTTCTGCTATAGAATATAAATCAATAAGGACTTATTAAGGTAAATGCATTTTAATTAATTTTGGAAATAATACCAACTCCAAGTAAGTTTTAGATAAATGTCATAATTGCATTAGTGGGAATTATTAATTATTAATTATAAATTATTATTATTAATTAGTGGGAATTGACTTTGTGGTTTTGGGGTGGATGAATAAAGAAAAAAAAAGAGTCTGAGAGTCGCTATGACTTCAGTCTTACATTCAGTATGTGCATGTGTATGTATGTGAGAGTGAGACAGAGAAAAGGACAGCCAGAGAGAGGAAGGTCTGCAGTGTCAATTTCTTTATTTCCCAAAGCAGCAAACTATCCCCTCTTGGCACTAACTCTCAACACAATCTGCTGATTGCAGCCTGAAACTGCAATTCCTGTCGTTACTCTCCTTGTATAAGGATTTAATTGTTTTTTTCTTTCTTTTCTTGACATTTTTTTTGCAAATCAGCTGGATTTCCTCATTTTTCTCCATTAGCTGTGCTCTGTGGACACATCTGCGGAGAACGACTCCTCATATCTTTGGTTTCTGTCATTTTCTCTTTGACTTTAAGCATGCTCTGTATCCTCTAGCTACGCATTAGAAAATAAAAACAAAGTGATTTAGTGGCACTCGCTGTACCTCACAGGCCTCTCTGGGAGTGTGCAAGCATCCTTTGGCATGTAACAGAGCTCCATAATGGGGTCTAATGCTGTAATGCTCTAATGCTTGTCCCTCTGACAATCAAACTGTAGAATGCTAGGGCATGTTTGTATGCAACTAACATATCTCCATGTGATATATGCACAACTAAATCTCGTTGTGAAGTTTTACTCTTGGATTTAATTGTCTCCACTTGTAGTGTTTCCATGATAATGGCTTTGCTTGCTTAATCAAGCAAGCAAGAAAGAAAGCAAGCAAGAAAGAAAGAAAGAAAGGCAAATAAGAGAAAATAAAATGAGAAGTTAAAATATGAAAAGTAAGAAGACAAAGAGAAAGAAAGGAATAATATCACTATGTACTTTCTTTCTGTGAAAGAAGTTAAAAAAATATATATCTTGAGAAGATGAGCTCTGCACGTAATTTGTCACATACCATAAGATAACCAATTAAAATCAAAAGGGGTGCATTTCAAATGGAGGCATGCATTTCATGGACAAAACAAAAAAGAGTGAAATCTGAGAGTGCAACTTAAATTTATGAAATACTTAAAAACAGACTATAGAATGCTAGAATGCTATACTCTTGCTCTGCTAATAATAATAATAATAATCATAAGCTATTGATTATATAGCATAATATATTTGGTAAATAAATGTAGAAAGAAACCAAAATGTGATTTAGAGAGTGAGCAATTTGTTGTACATTTTTTTAAGCCTTGATTAAACAAATACAGTCTCTGTTAAGGTTTTTTTTTTTTCTCTTGAAGCAACAACATTTTATGTTGCTTCTAAGCAGTCTTGAACAGTGGTGAGGGGGCATTTTATACAGTTAGGACATGTTTAAAAAAACAGCCCCATTATGATTTCTGGTTATAATTTTGAATTTGTTCAAAATCTATCTCCTTTTATGTCTACAAGTTGTCCAGGGCTCACCACAGCTTTATATATTTTAGACCTACACTATGTGTTAGGAAGGAATTTGCTTCAGCTTGGTGTCCTTTCATGAAAAACATTTTGTTAAGTGTTTTATTCAGCACTTCACCTTTCGCATCAGTACTAAAGTACTAAACTTTGGTTTTTAATCATCTGTGGACTGATGAATGCTAACTTTAATCATACATCCCTTTGTCTGGTTTGCTGCATCCTAGCTTAAAACTGTTCGGGCCATTACATGATTTGAAGAATAGTGTTATGCAAGTTCTTGTTGTGTAGCTCTAACATAGCATGGACTATTATTGTTTTGCTGTAGGGTGACCTAGGGGTATAAAAGGGAGTTAGGCATGGCACGTCAAGATGCTGTGGTAGTCCTGTTAGTTTAGAATACCTACTATATAGTGCAGTGCAATATTGCGAGTGAGTGAGTAAACTTTATTTATCCCCAAAGGGGCAATTCATATTGGGCACGACAATATTGTCTACGTACTGTCATAGAGGGTGTAGTTGCACAATCTGTCCCAACACTACTTTTATACAGACAAGGGGGTTAATAATATTAACTCAGAAATGTACATTATTCCTCCAATTCCGGTAACCTAAACCTGAGTAACATTTTTAACCCCCTTTTAATCAAATGCATGACAATAAGTCAGGAGTGGGCACACTTTTATATTTTAAGAACAAATCTGACATCAGACGCTGATCTTCAAAACATATTTATAGAAGCATAAAAAATTTTCTGAGGACACCTAAAAAAGTTGTTCAAGCTTGTGACTTTGGATTCAGAGGAAATACAAAGCGACTGTTACTTTTGTGACCAAGATCACTCCAAAAGCAAGGTATGTAATAGTTTTTAACATCTAAACTAAAGGTGTCTCTCACATTGTCAAATATTAATGTTCATGATCTACCATGAAGAGAGTTTTGAACAACAATGGTGTTCATAGCAGAGCTGCAAGAAGAACGCAATTATCTTTATCTAATTTTAAAACTTTTGTCAAAATCTAAATCTGTTTTAATTCATGTTAATGCAAAAAAATATAGACTATTCTAATGGGTTCACAAACTTTCAAGCACCGCTGCCTATATTAAGAAGTTTTCATCACTAAACCAGACCGCTGACCGCCTTAAAGCCCCACACTTCCACACATTTTCTCTGGAGGAAGTGTTTGAGGCAGAACACATTAGGAAGACTAATTAGCATTATTAGCAGGGTGTAATTTACTCAAGAGGGAAGTAAAGGAAAATTGCTGAGGCATTTCCACTTGAAAAAAAATAAGTGCACTTTTAAGCTTAAAGCAGGATTTTTCAAAATCACGTGAAGTCGTGTCATCACTTGCGTGCAGAGATTTTAAAAAAAGTGTTTATTGGTTTCATTAAAGCTAAAAAATAGGTTATTTCAAAGTGATTGAGTCTACCATTAATGCTAGTGTAAATGGCTCAGCATAAAGTGGTAAAACACAAACAGCTACAACTATAGGGGTTTTAAGCAACTCAAATTACATATTAGACTTGACAGTCTAAATACAGTCTCCAGAGCTTAATATAACACACACATCAAGCAATAGCCTTTACAGGCATTTACAAAGCTTACATCATTAAATCTATGTAATGTTGCCCTTACCCCAGATATACTTAATTTACCTTGGCATATTTTTTTCAAGGTTTCTTTTGCATTTTTAGATTTTTTTTATCTTGACATAATGTAAACAAACAGTACTACTTACTTAATTTTCTCAAGTTGGTTGACTGCAATATTAAATATAAACAATATTTAACAAATAGTCCTTTATATCCTTAATTTAATTCTTATTTTCTACCTTCCGAACATTTTCTACATATCTGCATTCTTTCCTTCCTCCTGACATTCACCATCACCCCTCATAAGCTTAATTATTCTCTACTCTTTCCTAATGTCTTCATAAGTTAGCATTCTCTTTCATCATCTCTATATTCATACCATGTTTTTTGCTTATTTTATGCTTGTATTCACATTTTCATTCCATCATCTTTCTTCCTACTTTCTTTGTAAAAATATACATTCATTGAACCTAATTGGTCCTTCTACCATTCCTTGCATTTTCTTTCTTGATTACACATCCCCCTTTTCCTTCCTTGTTTCCTTCCTAACTTAATTCTTCAAGTCCATACTTCTTTCATCTGTACAATTACTTCCTTCCTTAATTCCATGCTTTCTTTCTTCCTTCAAATGCCATCTGGCTGTTACCATTTCTTATCAACTGCTTAACATCCATGGCCTTAAGCCATCACGTTACCCACCCATAAGACAAACCTAGGAGATACATCTGCACTTCACATTTAGGATGAATACAGTATGAGAAGAGCATACATCATTATTATAAATTCATCATGTTACATATGTATAGTATTTAATCAATACAGAACGGCATTACATTTTTTTTATCAGTCCATATAATTTTTAGAATTTTGTTATCATTATTTAGGTCCGTTTAACATTAACATACATTAAATGTTATAAGCGGATTGCTCTGGCACACTAATATTGTATTACCGTACCACACCATACTGTCTTTTCTACACAGCACAATGACTTGTGTGCTAATGACATTTCGTGCAGCATCCCTTAATGCCGCAGATCCTTGGTAATTCCTTTGAACCCCGCTCTGCTTTCACAGGATGGATGAAAGCAAGAAAAAGTGCCAGTGCACCATGTGGCACTGAAGCTTGGCTTATTCTTAGCCAGATAAGAACCCTTCATAAGCCGCTGTCTTCTCTGATCGACAAGCTTTTCTTCCACAGTATTATCCTCTTTAAAACTTGTCTGGCCTGTTTATTTTTAAACAGTCAATTTGGATAGGCTTGCAAGATTACATGTTTTAGTCTTTCATATTTTTCTATCACTTAAATAGTAGTTGAGTCATGAAGTATCTAGACTGTATGATTTTTCAATTTGATGACAGTTTTTGTTTTGGCCGTGATCCGTTTGATTTGCTGGTATGCACATAATTGACAGTTGTAACTCCTTTAGTCCCATTTATTGTGATTAGTTGAAAGAGCACTTACGATAGATAATGGCACTGTTATAAAGCATGTCAGCGCTGCTCTGGCCAAGGACTTGATGACTGGGTCTTTTTGAGCTTACAGCTTAATTGAGGCAACTTGAGGAGAGTACGTTATCCAGGGGTGGCCATCAATCTGCCTGTGCTGTTTAGCACATTCTGAGTTTTAAATTGCTGCCAGCACTTGGCTGCAAAATCTAGATGTCAGGCAGTTTTAATGGCTGAAAAAACCCTTGCTCTTTTGGTGCAGGCCTTCATAAGTATAAAAAATGCTGAACTCTTTGTTAGAAAGCAGCCACATATAACTATCAAGCATAGCCATGCTAAGCTGGAAGGTTGATATGATAACAGTTAATACCCATATTCACCTTATAATGAATTTCACAAACCATGCAGAATCTATGCATACATACTAGAACTGCACTCAGTAAAGTGTCATGAGTTTTTTTGTTTTTGCTTTTTTCTGTGTTTGAAATTGAAAGCAGGACACCACTTAATTACACTTCTCGCAACACTGCTCCACAGTTTCTTAAAACTAAGCATTGTTTTTCTAATCACGTTACTATAAGAACTGGTCATTGGAGTTACTGTAGTCATTTTACTGTCACCTTGAACTGTCTATTTTCCACTGACATAGTCACATTGTCAGGCAAGATTGCCCTGAAGCAATCTCATCCTGACACATATTCTTATCAACAAGGTATTTCTGCATATGAAACTGCTGCACATTGTATTTTTGTTTGTTTGCCTGGTTTATTTGGTTTTGTTTTCATTGACAAATATATTTAGTTATTTGTTTTTTCACCATTATGTGTAGACTTTTTTGAACCATGTCAGCACAACTGTATTGAGCCTGTGCAAATTGTAGCCTCAGTTGCTTATTCATAGCTGACAGGAGTGTCAAGTGCTGTGGTCTTCTGCTGCTTGAAGGTCTGATGTGTTGTGCATTCACATATACCTTGCTACCTTCTGCATACATTGGTTGTAACATGTGGTTGAGTTACTGTTGCCTTGCTAATAGCCTGAAGCAGTTTGTCCTTCAATGACCTCTCACATCAACGAGGCATTTTCACCCTGATAATGACTGCCACTCAATGGAAATTGTACATATTGTACATTGAATTGTTGCCATGTTTTGGTTAAGTAGATATTTGCACTGACATGCATTTGAATAGATATAAGTCACCAAATAAAGGGGTATGTGAATATGAGTAAGTGTCTTTGACTGTTCTGGCATGGCGATCTAAAAGATTTTAAAGTACCATTTTTTAAATCAGACACATATGTTAGTCAAGAAGGACTGGTTTGCAATCTCTGTTGTAATTCATCCCAGTTTTACTTGCTGGGGTTGAGGTCAGGGCTCTGTGTTGGCCAGTCAAGTTCTTTAACCAAAAAAAAAAAAAACTCACCCATGTCTTCATGGACCTTGCTTAATGCACTAAGGCACAGACATGCTGCAACAGAAAAGGGAATTCTCCAAACTTTTCCCAAAAAGTTGAAAGCAAACAATTAAACAATTGTCCAGAATGTCCTGGTATGCTATGGCATTATTATTTCCCTGCACTGGATCTAAGGAATCTAGGCCCTAACAAACAACCATATAGCTTTTTGCAACACTGGCATTCTATTGCAATATCATTCTTAATTTTAGTGAAGTCTTTATAACAACCATTTTTTCCTTGATTTTATATACCTGTGGCAATGTGGCTGAACACCTGAATTCCTGAATCAGTTGATTTAATCTGGCATGGTTGCTGGTGCTAGAAATGCTCTCTCAGTCTCAGTATTTCAGCGACTGCTGAGTTACTGGGATTTTCTCCAGCAGCCATCTCTAAAGTTTACTGAGAATTGTGAGAAAAGGAAAAGCTATCCACAGAGCTGCAGCTTTCTGGGAGAAAGTTCCTTGCAAATAAAAGGTCCTTGCTTTCTTATTCATCAGGCTAATGCATGGACTCCAGCCATTACTACTGTATGTTCCCATGTCTGTTAATCCTGTTTCTAATAGTTTGTTTACTAAGTTGCATCTGGTAATTCTCATTAAATTCTGAAGCAATCCTTTGACCTCCAACTGTTTAATGTGGAGAAATACTGTTGACGAGAGATGTCAGTGGAAAATGTCATACAGTTCAAAGTGACAGAAAGACTAGAGTCTGTATAACAGTTGTGATCAGACAAACACAGCTAAAACACAAATAATGTATCTATTATTTTTTATATTTTAAAGCCTAACAAACCATAGATGGGAAAACCTTTTGCATTTGTTGTATCTTTATGTAAAATAAATGATTTATATTTGTTTAATTTTTTATACTTCAAAATTATTTATTAATACAGGAAAATCCATAAATGTATATGTATTTTTTAATGGTTTCAACAATAAATCAGTTGTCAGAAAATGTGGTTGGGGTGGATGCAATGCATTTATTATTTTGTTGAAAAATGCATAGACGTCATTGGAAAAGTGCCCTTTAAAGCAGCTTACGGTGCTCTTAAATCTCAATGTACGTTTTGTATCAATCCTGAGGTGTGAATTACATTTGTCAAAGGTACTGACTTTTGGACATATTACTAATACTAGACTAGATGGATCTTGGTCTGAAGCTTCAATAATACCTGGAAAATTAATTTCCAATGATTGTCTGAGCCCATTAAAGGCTACTGGACATGGTTAGCTTATTTGTTTTACATGATTGCTTATACAAGTTTTAAGTTAATTTAACTCCATATTGTAGTACTTGACAAAGGTTTAAAACATTAATCCCTTACCCATGTGTTTATATCAGCCATTGATAAAGTATGGATCTTAAAACAGTGCTGTCTGAGGGATCACAGATCCTGGATCTCCAGTTTAGGCTTGTGCCCTTGCCTTTTACAAACTGGTGTAACTATTCACTACTGTAAAGGGAGAAATAAGTAAATCCATTTTGATATTTCATTGACAAACTTTATTTTTAAACATTTTAATACATTTCCAATGCCGATGTTAATAAACTTGAGGCACTGAGATCATCTACTTATCTTTGCTTTCTTAGATCCTGCTGTTGTACCAAATTGTGATTACATCACCAGTTTGAGATCATATCATTGATTGTTTTTGTTTGGTTTGCTTTTTTCTTCCCATTATAAGCCCTTAATTGCTCCTCTCCCAACTTTTCGTAATCAACATGCTTTTGGCATTTCATAAATTAATACATGTAACACCAATGCTCACCTGATGCCAATATTCAAAAATCTAAAAATACTGGGCTAAAGCTCAAGTGACTGATAACTTCTCTTCATATTCTTTCTATGTAATCTAAAGGCTTTCTAGAATTAACATAACATGATTGTACTTGACATAAAGTGCACTGACATTCTTACTCTGGTGCTCAGTAAGTAAGGCCCTACAAAACTGATGCAGCATTTGCAAATAATTACGAAGTTATATATAACAAGACTAGTTTTCTATAAGACTTAGTTGTTCAGTTTTCATCAACCCACAACTTCTAGAGCTCTGTTAATAGTTCTGTTATAAGATGGAAATAAGTCACAGGGTCTCAACCAGAATATGGATTGTTCTTAATTCATATTAGTAACTATCATGATGTATTGATTGAATTCAGTGTAATTAGATAAGCAGTTTTCAGTGTCTTGCCGCGTATTAGCAGCTTTTCTTGGTGAATTGCGATTACCTTGAATTTCCTCCTGTCATAGGTGCCAGAGGAGGCTCAGCGCACCGGATTTTTAAATGCTGATGTCACAGAGGTCATTATACATTCAGAAATGGTCACTGAGAGAAATTCCAAGCACTACTCACACTGCATATGCATATATAAATAAACAACCTGCAATAAAGCAAAGAAACACATATGAGATTGTAATCATTTTTGCACAAACTTATTACTAAATTTAAATCTTAATTTAAACTAAATAGAACTCAATTGCACTTATTAATCTGAACTAAATTAGGCCCATTAAATTAATAGCTAAACTAATAAAAACAACTGGAAACACTGTATACTGTAAAAATTGAACCAAGATGGCGGCGCGTGCACACGCTGCGGCTACTCGCTCTCCCGAGGATACAGCGTTTTCGTGTTTTCTGTCCTGTTTTTGTCCGTCTTTGTCGTGTGTTCATGTCCTGAAACGCACCTACAGCCGTGAGTTTCTGCTGGAAGCCGGTAGAAACTCACTTTTGGATTTAAACCGCGATCTCCGAGAAGAGCTGCTAGCCCGCGGCGTGCTCCGGACTCCGGCACCCCCACCGACCCCCACCGCTGCAGCTCGCCCACAATGGAAACGCCACAGGCGGCGTGAGAGGCGGCAGAAGCGGGGTAAGCGCGGAGGTATCCGAGCGAGGCTAGCGGCTAGCCCACACAAGCCAGCTATCCCCACCTTGATTCTGGCCAATGTACGATCGCTGGACAGTAAAATGGACCACATCCGCTTACTTCAGTCAACTCAGAAGACCGTGAGAGACTGTTGTGTTTATATTTTCACGGAAACCTGGCTCAACAACAACGTCCCGGACCATGCCGTTCAGCTGGAGCGGCTAACATGCTATCGGGCGGATCGCGCGCTAGCTGTTGGAGGTAAGAGCCGTGGCGGCGGGCTCTGTGTTTATATCAGCGATGCTTGGTGTCGGAGCGTTGTTGTGGTCTGTAAACACTGCTCACCGGTAGTGGAACTGATGATTATCAAGTGTCGTCCGTTCTATCTACCGAGAGATTTCTCCGCCGTGCTGATCGCTGCTGTTTATCTCCCTCCGACCTCTAACAACAGCGTGAGGAGGGAGGCACTAAATGAACTGTACCAGTACATCAGTGAACAGCAGACAGCACACCCAGATGCTTTTCTAATTCTGGCTGGAGATTTCAACCACGCAGACCCAAAGACTGTGTTTTCCGGACTTTATAAACACATAGACTTTCCAACCAGGGGAAACAACACTCTGGACCAGGTCTTTTCTACACAAAGAGGGGCTTACAGAGCCTCCCCCCTCCCCCACCTCGGAGCCTCGGATCACCTCACCATTATGCTAATGCCAGCTTACAGACCACTGGTCAAAGTCACCAAACCAGTTCTTAAGCAGGTACGAGTGTGGCCAGAGGGCTCCTCAGAGGCACTTCAGGACTGCTTCAGCACAACAGACTGGAACATGTTCAGAGAGGCTGCCACCCACAATAACTCCACGAACATTCAGGAGTACACAGAAACTGTCTCTGCCTACATCACTAAGTGCATTGATGATGTAACCGACCTCAGGACCATCACTGTTCGGGCTAATCAGAAGCCATGGCTGACAGGAGAGGTCCATAAGCTCCTGAAGGCCAGAAATGCAGCCTTCACAGCAGGAGACCAGGCAGGCCTGAGGACAGCCAGGGCCAACCTGTCCCGCGGCATCAGGAAAGCTAAGAGGCAGTACTCCAGGAAGATATCCCAACGCTTCAGCGACAGCAGAGACACACGGAACCTGTGGCACGGGATTCAGTCTATCACAGGCTACAAACCCCATCCACAGACCTGCAACAGCGACACATCTCTGCTGAACAACCTGAATGGATTCTTCGCAAGGTTCGAGCCACTCAACAACACACCCGCCCAGAAATCCATCCCTCCTCCTGGTGACCAGGTGCTGACGCTGTCCCCAGACAGTGTGAGAAGAGCATTCAGCAGGATCAATGCTCGAAAATCTCCTGGACCTGACAACATTCCGGGTCGTGTGCTGAAGGACTGTGCCTGGGAACTCGCAGAGGTTTATACTGACATCTATAACACCTCTCTGAGTCAGGCTGTGGTTCCCACATGCTTCAAAGCCACCACCATCATCCCTGTCCCTAAGAAGACATCGCCATCCTGCCTCAACGACTATCGTCCGGTTGCACTCACCCCCATCCCCATGAAGTGCTTCGAACGATTAGTCATGCACCACATCAAGTCTTCACTACCCCCCTCCCTGGACCCCTTCCAGTTTGCATATCGGTCAAATCGCTCGACCGATGATGCCATCTCCACTGTTCTCCACTCAGCCCTCACGCACCTGGACAAGAAAGACACCTATGTCAGAATGCTGTTTGTTGACTTCAGCTCAGCATTCAACACTATCATCCCCCAACAGCTCATACACAAACTGGATAGTCTGGGGCTGAGCACTTCACTGTGCAACTGGCTGTTAGACTTCCTGACTGGTAGACCACAGGCAGTGCGGGTTGGCAGCAACACATCCAGCACCACCACACTGAACACAGGGGCTCCCCAAGGATGTGTGCTGAGCCCCCTCCTGTTCACTCTGCTGACCCACGACTGCACACCAGCACACACCTCCAACCTCTTCGTCAAGTTTGCGGATGACACGACGGTGGTGGGGCTCATCAGCAACAACGATGAGTCACACTACAGAAGCGAGGTGAGCCGCCTGGCCTCCTGGTGCAAACACAACAATCTCTCTCTGAACGCAGAGAAGACTAAGGAGATTGTTGTGGACTTCAGGAGATCTCACACACAGCACAGTCCTCTGTCCATCAACGGAACTGCTGTGGAGAGGGTGAGCAACACCAAGTTCCTGGGAGTGCACATCACTGAGGACCTCTCTTGGAGCACCAACTCAGCATCACTGGCCAGGAAGGCAAACCAGCGTCTCTACTTTCTCCGCAAGCTGAGAAGAGCTGGAGCCCCCACCCCCATCATGACCACTTTCTACAGAGGGGCCATCGAG
>JAVSBV010122422.1:0-18895 GCA_033117975.1 Parotocinclus spilosoma | reverse complement strand
ACAATTTGGAATAAGGCTGTAACGTAACAAAATGTGGAAAAAGTAAAGCGCTGTGAATACTTTCCAGATGCACTGTAGGTGTTACATTTAATTCAGATCTCTCCATTGACGTGCATATTAACAACATTACTAGGGCAGCAACAACAAATCGATAAAATCGATAAAAATTGATTTTTAAACGTGCTGGCAACAAATTTCATTATTCGTTGTGTCACGCTATTTATGTCTTACTCGCCTTTACATATCCGCTTACGTCACCTGTGGCGCTTCATCAACGCTGGCAAAAATAAATAAGAACGACATGAACGGAGCAACACAGAAATTTCTAAACAAGTTTAACATTTGTAGAATGTATTAACTTCTTAAAGAAACACGACGGACGCAGAGTGTGGGAGCACTTCACGCTTCACACAACAAAAAAATGTGTAACATGCAAGCTTTGCAAAAGTGATTTAACTTGGCACAGGAGCAAACGGTGATGATACAGAACCTGAAACAGAAACATGTTGGAGTAACTGATGTGGATAAAAGGAGCTTAACAGCAGGGTAAGAGTCACTACAGTAGAGTTTATTCAGTTAGGAAACGTAAAGGTGCACTCACACTATGAGAACTGGCATAACACGGTTTATGCTGTTTTTTGCTTGTTGACTGGATAATAGCAATGAGGGAGTACGTGTGTTACTTTTAATTCAAGTGTAATTAGCTTGAGCAGCGTTTATGTGGTTTATAATTAAATATAACTTGTACACAGTTGTGGTAATTAATGATTAAGCTTAAGTTTAAATTTTCTGCAAAGTATAAATGAAGACACTGCACTGTATAGGCAGGATGAATTGTATTTAGACAGGGATTATTCGAGCTACTCAAATTTGTGTAATTAGGTATTTACATACTTATTGTGCCAATGTGTGCGTATCTCTTAGCTTTAACACTTTTGCTACTTAAAAATATTTATTTATTTAATATATTTGTTTAAATATCCCATTCATCGATTAATCGAAAGAAGAAAAAAAAACTTTTGATTAATTGATTATTAAAATAATCGTTAGTTGCAGCCCTAAACATAACACAAATTGCTTTCTTTCATTTAAGTAATATTGCTAAACCTAGAAATATCCTTTACTTTCAAGATGCTGAGAAACTAGTTTATGCATTTATAACCTCGAGACTGGATTACTGTAACGCTTTACTCACTGGATGTTCTAGTAAATCTCTAAATAAACTACAACTAGTACAGAATGCAGCAGCTCGAGTTCTAATTAGAACTAAGAAATTTTTATCATATCAGTCCTGTTCTGTCATCTCTACACTGGTTACCAGTTACATTCCGCATTGATTATAAAATACTTCTTGTAACGTGTAAAGCTTTACACAGTTTGGCCCCACATTATCTGAGTGAACTTATATAATCTTACAATTCAGCTCGTCTAATTATTTTGCTTTTTAGATGTTCTTCTTTAATAAAAACAAGAAATAAGTGTTAATATAATATTGAAAAAAAACACTAACTATTATGGATCCAGTTTCATACGCATTTAACATGGAAATGCCACATACAATCAGTGTAGGGCAATTTATCACAATACATTCTCCTAGTTATGGGTGTGCAATATGAGCACTTGAGCACCGAGTACATGCAGCGTACTAATGCCACAAACCAAGCTATTGTTCTACCCAAAAGCACATGACCAAAGTTAAAAATGAGTGAACAAACTGCAAGAGAACACACACTACAGACACCAGCCTTGCAGACTGTGTCACTGGAGGCGAGTTGGTTTTAAAAGACAAACACTGCTTAAAACATCTGCAAACTATGTAGGAAATCGGTTTCAGACAACTCGATAACAAACATATTTCACCAGCTGCAAACTAACTGCTGAGCACAATATAAAAATTATATTAAAAACTTTGTGAGTAAAATTAATTACTCAATTACTCAGATCAATTACTGACAAGCCTAAAATGTGATGAGGGGTGAATACAATATCAGCAAATACTCTGATCCTTTTGGGTGTAGTTAAAAACTTCAGGTAAGTGAAGTAACGGCAAGAGGGAGAATAATAACAAGAAATGTCTGATATGTGGTAAAAATGATAATCAGAAAATGCATGTTTTTTGTCATCTTGTGGTCCAATGTGTTTTGTTATGAATTATTCCAGAGCTTTGCGTATGAGCACAATAAGACATGAAAAAATAAAACCCAGAAACAAAAGTTTAAAAGGCATATAATCATGAATATACTAGTAATAAAGACGAAACAAAGGCTGAACTCTTAGATCAAGGTGGCACAATCCTACACCATTTGGCTCCTGCAATGAACCTAGAAAAAGGCTAACTTTCAGAAGAGGCCCAGCAGATCCGCTTCTATGGTCCTTTAAAAAGTCCAACAAGGATTTTGGTAAAATTACACACTTCTCACATTTCACCTCATGTTCTAGAGATGTTGGATGTCCTTTCCCTTTACAGATTATTTGCTTGTACATGAAACCTCAAAGCTCCTTAAGAACCTGATGGTTATTTTAAACATGTATTTATTAATATATTTTATATTATGAACTTTATAAAAACCATTTCCCTGCAATATAAAGTCTTATTCATAGATTTTATCAGACCAGGTCCATTCCAAGAAAATGTCAATCTGAAGTAAAACAGTTTTGTAGTTCATACTAAAATATTGCAAAAACCTCAAGTTAGTAGTATGGAGTTAATAACATGCAATATAGTCCATGCAATGGTCTGCCTTCAGATTCCACAAGCTTCATCGCTTTCTTATGAGAAACTAATCCTTTACGGCCCTGCTCTCTCATTACATGAGGGTGAGAGACCAAGGTCTGTTTAATTGGCCAACTGATTACACCCTATACACCCTCTAGTTCACCCTGCTCCTCCTCCATCAGTCTGTAAGAGGCCCTCCTGTTCACCGGTCCATGAGTTCAGAAGGATCACGATCCCAGAACAAGGCCTTCCTTTGTGAGATTTACTTAGCCAGAACGTTGCTTCAGAGGACACAGAAAGCTGGAAGAGGCCCCAGGAAAAACCAGGCTCAGGTATCATTAACGTCAGTGCTGAGCAAAAAAGGCCTGTCCTCGCAATTTAAGATTCTGGTTTCACTACCTCAAATTCCTAAATACACAGTGGTTGTGTGATACCAATTCATTTTACTGACAAATTTGTCCTAGCAAGATTAAGACCCCTGATGATGTTGTATTACCACTAAAATCTTTGAAGTACCCAAACAGAAATAAAAGGTGATGCCAGGTGAACGTGTCTGGATAACCTAATTGGCCAAAAGTGCCAAATGAATATATGTTATGATCTGGTACAGGCTAGTTCTGGGTTTATTCCAGCCTTGTTTTCAAAATGTTTTCAACCCCAGACCTCCACCACACATACTGCCCCCCCCTGTTAAAGAGAAATAAAAGGTGTTATACGAAATTCACTGTTTGGTGAATAAGCCTAAACTCACACTGAAAAAATTGGCTAATTAAACCCACAGTCTATGCCTATGCCAGAGAACCTTGGGATCACAAATCTCCAGAATTACCACCAAACATAGCCTGCAGGCAGGAAGAACTAGATTACTTGATTACCTTTCATGTGGGTTCAAGCAGTCAGTGGCATTTTCATACACCTGTTCAACACAAATAACCAAATTAACCAATCGTGGTCAACACAACCTGCTGAAGTTCAAATTGAGCATCAGAGCATTTAGATCATTTAGGATCTAATCATTTAGATCATTTAGGAATTAAGCAAATTAAAACATGACATGGTTGTTGGTGTTAGGTTGGGTAGGCTGTTTTTTCCCCCAGAAACTGCCATCTCTAGGAATTAAAAATCGAGTTCAATGCCTACAAGAGGTTGACCTTTTTGCTTTGTGCTTGTAAAAACAGTAACAGCAACAGTAACTCACCTTTAACAGCCAGGTTATGCACACCAGGTGAAACTCTGAGCTAAGAATGGCAAATTAAGCTATATGTCGCACGGGCTCAACAACAGAAGATTGAAAAAACATTGCCTGGTTTGAAGAGTCTCGATTTCTGCTTCAAGACTCAAGCTTCAAGATGGGACTGTGGTGGCCTAGTGGTTAAGGTACTAGACTACGGACCAGAAGGTCCTGACGCAGTTCAGCAACACCCTCAACCCCCAATTGCCTGGATTATAAGTCGCTCTGAATAAGGGCGTCTGCTAAATGACATAACTGTAAATGTAGGGTCAACATTTGGTATGAACAACATGGATGCTTGAATAACCACTCTTCCTTATATAAACAGTTTAAGCTGGCTGCGGTGATGTAATGGTGTGGTGGTATTTTCTTGGCACACTTTGGGCTACATAATACCAATTGAGCATCTTTAAACACCACAGACTACAGGTCCTACAGGCTCTGATACTTTGAATGGATGTTTAGACAACACAACTTATCTAAGCTTTGTGCCCAAGTTTACCACTTGATGGCAATACAGATTTATTTATTTGTTTATTATTTAACATCTCATTCAGAACCACTTGCTACTCATGGCAGGCACAAAGTTACATCATACATATTTGACCTGTGAGAGGAAACCAGAGCACCTGGAGTAAACACGGGCACGGGGAGGACATGCAAACTCCACACAGGCAGAGCTAACTCAACTTCCCTGCATAACCAACACGACATCATAAAGATAATTTATTTAGTATTGCATGTTGAAGTAAAAAGCTTAATTGGGCGTGCAGCAGGGTAAAATATGAGCTGGATTCATTGTAGTCTGGAGACCCTCTTTTTAGAGACATTTGGTAAGAGTCCTTCTTTAATTAACTGACCACAATGCTGTGTTTGAGATCACACTGACAACAGAAAGCTCGGCCTTAAGTGGCTATTACCTCAGGCAAGGCTTTTGTTGATTGCTGATTTGGGGCTACACTGATCTAATCTTCTAAGATGATGAGAGATTGGCTTCCATCCCCACCACAGCAATGGCAAGTTAAGATAAAAAAATCCTTTAAGCTGTGTCACATGGGAAGGTAGCCAAGGTAAATTGAGATTCCTGGACAGTTATCCTGTGTGGGAAAGCTTAGCAAGTCCTTATTTTTGTGGTGCTCTGTGGCACATTATAGGATGTGAGCCAGCCATCATTTTACATTAAAACAGCACAGGATAAGTTTCTTTCAATAAAAGGAGTGATCTGTCTCTAAAATAACGATTAGTAATTTTATTGATATAAAAGCACAATTCGTAGCTCATGTACTAGGTGTTCCTGTCTTGATTACTAATTATCATTGATCAAACGGTAGCAACTTGGCTTTGGCTACATGTCCGCTTAAATTTTTAATGCTGCCAACAGTCTCTTCAAAGTCCTTCACTCACCAGTTAACCAGTTAAGGAAAAAAAAGAGAGAGAACACAAGCAAGAACTACCCAGGTGATGAAAGGTCAACAATCTGCTGAATATTAATATTGAGTTAATTTGGTTATCAAAGTCATGGTCCTGTCAAATGTACAACAGCATGGTGACAAACAGTCCATCTTCACTGTCCAGGATTAAGCAAATAAAAAAGTAGCCAACTATCTAAAAATGGATATTGGGAATTGCTAAATCAACAATATGTAAAATAAAGGAAAAATATTTTAGTCATAAAATTGTTCTGTTAACCTTTAAATTAATTACAGTGACAAATAAAAGCGGTCTTCCTTTTTCAGAGAACAACAACTACAAGTTTGGTTTATTTATTTAATTAACAACCCCAAAAGTTTCAAATGAGAAAAAGTTGGGACTGTATTTTAAAATGCAATTAAAAAATGCAGTGTTCCTTACATTTACTTTGACTGTAATTTAATTGCAAATAGTATGAACCCAAGATATTTCATTTCAAGACTTCATTTCAGTTGTTAATAAACATCTATTCTTGCATTTCAAGACTCTAACATGCTCTAAAAATAGTTAGGATGAGGCAATTTGGAGCTTGTAATTAATTAAAAAAACAACTAAAGAATCATGTAATTTAGGGTAAAAAGGGGGTCTGAAAAGGTGATTATAATCATTGTTTGGGTCAAAATCAGCATACAGGTAAGTCTGAGTCTCTTGATGAGCATAGGATCACCAATTTGTCGACTAATGTGTGAAAAATTACAGAAATGTTTAATAATGTTTCACAAAAGTCTGTAATTGTAACTGTAATAACTATTTCTGATTTGACTTGATTTGCGTTGTAGTGTTGATAAACCCATGGATGTTCCTGGAAAAAAGAATAATTGTAAAGGAATAAATGTTGCTCTAAAACATCATTGTGGGGTTGGGTCAGTGCTCTTGACAAGGGGAATTTTCAGTTCTGTGATGGCAGCATTAATGCAGAAAGCACACTTAAGATTACAGAGCAACATTTATTCATTCAAGATGACACATTTTCCATCTTTTGTATTTATCACTAACACATTAAAAATCCAAAAAAGAACAATTAGGTCTACTTTGTAGTCTTTCTTTGTGGAACATTGTTGTAAACATCTCAATTTTTTTTCATTTGTTGACCACTGAAGATCCTCTAACCACCTTTGCTCCTCAAAGACTCAGCCTTTCCGCTTTCCAAGATGTACCAAATCATGATTATAATGCTTTTCTGACATCAGCTGTTTGGAATCATGTCAAAAATGTAATGTCTTACCTCATTACTAGACATGAATTGCCCTGTCCCAACTTTTCTTTTTTAAAATGTGTTGCAGGCCTGAAAATACAGGAATGGATATTTATTAACAAATAAAATGAAACTGATCAACCAAAACATTTAATATGCTGGATTCATACTGTCTGTAATAATCTAAAAGTCAAAGTACATGTAGGGAGCATCGAATCACAAGTTTCCTGTGGCTACAAAAACTCACTAATGGACAACAACTGACAATCCTTTTTTAGTGGATACGTTTTAGTGGAAAAAGGACAACGGCTTTATATACAGTGATTTCAGTTCAGTATTTTTGTTTAGCAGACAATAATACATTGGAGGAGTTTATAAAAGTAATAAATAAATCAATTCCCATTCCCTGTTTGGGTTCCTTAAACATAATCTTGTTTACTGCATTATCACTGTATAGTCACACGCTGTCTTTGTACGGATAAGAGGATGCGCCTCTTACCAACGGCCAGAGCAACTAGCATTGTGCTTAGACTGTTTGTGGCCCTGGGGGCAAGGGCAAGTACCCCTCCCCTATCGTTGCATTATGTTGTTGTTGATACAGTGATACTCGTGTGATAGACAGCCACCTCAGGCCTGTCTCCTCTATATGGCCTCCTCAGTCATTCTGAATCACAGGTCTGATATGTGTACTGACCCAAGTTGAACAAATATACCCATTTACTTAATGGTCAAAAAACAATAATAATTACTACTGCCTTCAAAATTCGATACTACTAGTACTATTTTCCTATGCAAGTAACCCTGAATATGAAATTTTACACCATGAAAACATCCACAATTTCAGGATTTCAAATTCCAAAATATAAATTAAGTTTCTTCCCTATTTTCACTTTTATCATGAATTTATTACCTCCCTTGATGTCAGAAAACATAAAGCTGTAGCCACTCATGTTTCTGTCAGAATGGTTTCATTGCTACACCATAACTATTCAACGTAATCACATCCCAACGGCGACAGAGCTCTGGTAGCTGTTTAGTGAAGCTTTATAGCCACATAACAATCCCATACGTTACATACTAATCTGTGTACTAACCAGTACAAACCTGCCTCAGCGTAGCTTAGTACATGTTGTTTAGATAATTACACCCTCTTTCTATCAGTGTGAAACAAATATTAAATGTAAATGCTTTTATTCATTGGTTAATTATTACGAAAGTTTACATTAAACAAACATGTCAGGTGCATATGTAAATATATTTAAGAAATTACATACATGCACCATTAGACACTCGTCACATAGACAACATTTAGAAAGAGCATCATGATGAAAGAGGTTGAACTAAACAAGCCAGTACTCCCAGTATGACACTTAGATTGGTTTCCTCTCTAGAGGTTACCTCTCTAAACTGTCAGTTTGATAAACGTTCTGCCCTGTCCTCCTAAAACAAAAGTAATATCCAAAGTTGATGTATGTATTTTAAGTGTTAACAAACTTACATATTATATGGTGAGTACTAGAGGGTGACATGGGAGTGGATTTTCATTCCTGTCCCATCCCAATCCCAATCTCAGGTCGGAATTAAAAAAAAAAATCCTGTCCTATCCCACTCCAGGTAAAATGACTCCCACTCCCATCCCTCTCCCATTCAAAATGACTCCCGCTCCTCTACCGCTTTCATTTTTCCTACTTATTTTAGTTTTTAGGCAGTACAATTAAATTTAATCTTATCCCAATTCTTTTTAAGATTAGTTTGTGTTCTGTAGTTTTATTTCAAAGGATATGGCAACAGGTACAGTTCATTTGTGGTAAAATAAGGAGCCATTTTATACCTTAATCAAAAAAAAATCCTTCACTAAAGGCCTTCTATAATACATTTGCCTTTGCCTTAGCATGCTGGATATTAGCAGTGTTCTTGGGCAAAATTTTGAGTAAATCCATTGGCCTGGATGAGAAGCAACCCTACACATAAATGGTCTCGGACTGTTTCACTGCAGGTTTGACACAGGACTTAGGGTAGCGCTTCCCTTTTCTTCTCTGGATGCTCATTTTTCCAAATGTCCCAAACAGTCTAAAGAGGGCTTCATGAGAGAAAATAACTTTACCCCAGGCCTCTGTACTCTAATCCTTTATACTTCCTGCAGAATTTCAGTCTGTACTTGATGTTTTTCTTGTAGAGAAATTGCTTATTTTCTGCCCTTCTTTCCACCCATGTAATCCTTCAAAAGTCTTAATTTTACTGTGTATTCAGAGGCACTCACAACTGCCCTCTGCCATTCCTGTGCAAGCTCTGCACTGGTGGTGACCCAATCTAATTACAAGCAGCAACGTCCTTGCCTGTGAAACCCTTTTGATGTAATGCAATGATGACTGCACGTGTTTCCTTGAAGGTAACCATGGTTAACAGAAGAAAACTTAAAAGCACCTTTTAAAGCAACCAGTCTGCTCTTCTAATCAGCATAACAGAGTGATATCAGCTGTCTTGTCCTCATTAAACATTTCTCCAGAGCTAACAAGATCATCCCAGAAATTGTTAGCAGGCCATTTTGTAGGGCTGAAATTTTTGATAAGGTCATTTTCATGGTAAGGAATGAATTCATCTGATCACACAGATTTAATACAAATTGCCACCATAAAAACTGATACAAAAAAATCAGAATGTGTGCTATTCTAAAAACTTTTGGCCATAACTATCTTTGGATGCAAGTTAAGATCACAGTCTTCGAACACGTAACATGTCATGCTTGCCAGTGATCAGTTTGGTGTCAATCTGTTGAAGACAACCGACAGCAAAGCTCTGGTGTGATTGGCGCTATTTAGCATCCCTAAAATTCACCAATAGGAGGACATGGGATGACAAAAAAATTGAAAAATGCTAAAGCAGCAATGGTAAAATGCAAAGTAAACTTGAGACTAAAATCTGTAACTGCGGCAGAAGAGAGAATATCTTTTCTATGTCTCATCAGAGTGAGTTATTTCAATTTATTTCAATTTGTAATACAATTCACCCAGTGTTTCATGGGAATTAAAAACAAGATGAATTGTAATAATCTTGAAGAACAGCTGAAGTTGAACAGTGTAAAAAAGTGTTTTAGTGAGTCAGGTACTGGGCTACTGGCTATTGACCAGAAAGTTTATAGATCATGTCTGTCTTCTGTCATCTGCTTCTGCCACTCTGGGTCCATTTAGTATGGTTTACTACTCCACTGAGTATGTACACTGGGTGTAGTAAGGAAAATGCAGAAGTACTTCTGTCAGCCGCTGTGGATAAAATATAATTTAAATGTTGTACAAACTTTAAAATATGTTGCTTAAGCAAAAGGAGATTGACGGCATTAACCATACTTTTCAAAATTAGAAAGGATATAAAAATGTTGTAAGCCATAAACAGCTAACCCTACGGGTGGACCATACAGAACAAACAATAATAATCACACAAACCCCAAAATGTCTCAAACCACCCTTAAGCCACAAAAAAAGTACTTCAAAAACAATGACAAACGTAGAGGATGAGCCACCTCTGAGATGTAAATACAGTCTCTCAGAAGCCATGGAATTTTAAGTGACGGAGTTCTTGTATTATGATAGACTACATCCTAATGAGCTCAAATAGCTGAAGCGTTAGGTACTGTGTTTGGTAATTTAAAGAGAGAAGGAAACCTTTATTTAAAGATCCAAACATGCACTCAAAAAGGTATTTAGGCATCATACAGGGGAAAAACCCTCGCAAACGGGAATGATCCAGGAGATTAGCAACAAGAAGTCATCCCAGGTAGTCAATGAAAGGCTAATGCATTATAACTGGTAGTTATTGGCCATGTTTACATAAACAGTGTTTTGTTAATACATTCTAATTAATTCTGACCTCATTAGATATCAGATTCTGACTGAATCACATGCACACTGAATGCAGAATGTGATTTTAAAAATACCAGTTATGTGTACTTTTAGTACTTCACTTTTATTTTTTTATTAATTTAAAGTAATGAGAAGCACAAAGTTTTCCCAAGTGTAAAAAGCATAGAAATAATTTTAGTAATAAAAAATATGTTAGAAAATCTATATTCAGATCAGGGCTGGGTATGCAGTATTCATTTCTATATATTCTTACCTCCCCATTTGTACCCTCTTTCTGAATTGTTCTGTAAGTCCTTACACAGTTTATGTCTATCAAGCCTCCAGCAGAAAAACATATATTTAACGACAAAATAAAATAAATACATAAATACAATAAAATAAAATAAAAAATAAGAAACACCAAGTGCACCATTAAACAAGATACAGTCCATAGTTTCTTGACAGTATGCAGCTATTCATCAAATATTTCTCAATGTAGTGGGATATAACTGAACTGAAAGTGCTAGAACACAAAAACTTAAAAAGGAATACCATAAAATAAAACCAAATTAAATTAAAGGTTTTTAATATTAAGTTACTGCTTTATTTCCAAGGTTACAGTCTCAGTAATAGTTATACATATAAGAGCACATAGACTGAACAGCCAAAACACCACACAGACACCCTAATGCTGGTTACAGGAAAAATGTGTTCCACCACAAACACGAGCACTCCATGCTGAATATGGACTTACAGTACATAGTTACCATGCTGACTCCTCCGTCCAACATCAAAAGCACCTACAATGGGTGTGTGAGTGTCAGAACTGAACCATGGAGCAGTGGAAGAAGGTCGTTTGGTCTGATGAGTGAAATTCTTCTCTATTACGTAAACAAAATGTGTACTACTTTTTGATTCAATATACAGCTTCATTGTCTTTTATATGGTTATTCTGTATTTCCTTCATCTTTGGCTACAATGTATGATTTGTATAATCAGTTACATTAAAATCGTTTTCCAATATCATTCACCTGAAGAAAGATGTGTACATTTGTCTTTGTACACAAGTTTAGCATGTGAATACTAACTTCCAGATGTAATAATATTTAATATTTTTCATGAACATTTACTTTGTATTAGTTACTTGGAGCAGAAACTATATAATGGTCCACTTTGTGCAAGAATGTTTGTGCAAATGGAAATGTTTTTTTCCTTACAGGTTTAAACTGTTTAAAAGGTGCTGCTGCTTTACCTGCTCTGGAAATGAGTGCTTCTTAAAGTGGACTTATTCACTCCTGGATGTGTACAGTCAGCAAAGTATATTTATGAATCTTTATATTTCATTGTGCACATTTAGAGTTTGGTTCTACAGTATGTGTGAGTGTTAATGTGTTCTTATAACTAAAGGAAACTGTTTGTGCACTTCCTGAATGGAGGTAATATATATAGAAAAGGTTCTACCACACGCTTTTAACTGTATTCCTAATGCATTACTGTACTGTGCACAAGCAACTTCTTTTAAAAATATCCTGTATATTTACGTTACGGAAACAACAAAAAAAAGGAAATGATGCACATCTCTATATTTAGGTGTCTTACTTGATTTAGCCAGAAATGTGGTAAACCTTGTTCAGGAAGTGTGCATATAAAATACAACTTGTGCAAAAAAGGTCAGTTGGTATAAACAACATTTTAAAATGTATTCATCTTAGTTTCCACAAGGCCTATAATAGAAATAATCAAAAGAAAAGGGTGTAATGAATGCAATACCATATTTGTTTGGGAATAATTGCAAGCAGCCTTTTAGGTAAATTCCTATTTAAACAGTCACAGAAGGAGTAAGCCTTCATAAAATATAATTCTGAAAAGACAGGAAACGCTGATTTAATAGCAGCAGATACTTTTCCAAAAGAGTAAAACCATTGGAGCGTATCTTGCCTTAAACGTTACCAAATCCCTTTTGTCTACGCTGATGACTGCTCTGTTCAATAAATACCTGAGATTAACAGGTTCTGTTGGCTAAATAAGTAAATTACGTATAAACAGCTCTCAAGTCCTGCGCACAAACTGATGTTGTCAACCCAACTTCTTAGTACACAACCGCATCTTTTCATCTCTTCTATCACTACTATTAAATGAACAAAGACACCTACCATATATAAAGGTTTTGAAATGACAGTACATCCCTTTTGAACTTGCATCTATCTTCAGCTCAGTGTAGTACAGCCATGACAATAGCGCACATTAAAGAGATAACTGGCTACAGACAGAGGAATTTGACTCTGGAGATCATTTAGGGAGGATGAGCACACTCTGACAGGCTAATGGAAGTGAGCTCTTATATGAGGCTCTATCTCACTCCAGCTATCTTTAGGAGCAGAGGAAAACTTCAAAACCAACAAGGGTGCCTGTGATCTCTCACTGGCATGCAGCAACTCCAAACTGACAGCTGGAGTAAGAGGAGAGGAGGAGTATTCCTTTACTTTTCATCACTTGCAAAAATGGCTGAAGAAGGGAGATATAGAAAAAGGAAAGACGCATGGTAGGAAAGAGAATGTTGGCGGCGGACTGATTGAAGAGATATACGAATATGACCATGAAACAAGTTCTCTTGATGAATGATGAAGAAAGGTAATACTTGGAAAAATACTTGGTAAAACAATCAAGGTGACAGTATGTACAATACTTAAAATACTGTACTTCTGGGTAATTGTTACCCCATGTTGCAATAACCTATTACAGTATATGGCTGTTTATATGTTTCTTTTATTGTATGGTATTTGAACATTGGCACTAGAACAGAAAAAAAACATTGCATGTTCAAAATGTCTGTTAATTTTTATTAAGGGTAGAGAGTGATAATCAAATTCATGAATTATAATGAGCGCCCTTCATTAATCATCTGGTCATAACAACTGTTTGTCACTTATTAAAATCTGAACATTTCCTTCTCATCCAACATTTCAGCTCCGAGCACGGTGGTATTCATTTCTGCATGGTTTTAAAGATTTAGCTGATCAATGTACAGTGAAAAGTCTATGGTTCATGTAACACCGTGTCAGAACAAATCAAGCATTATTAAATACGGTGTTTTCTTTAAAATAACTGATTCCACCAATTCAGTTTATACAGATTAAAATGCGAGACCATGTTTCCTCACACTTTTCATATCCTTAATCTAATTTCATTAGAGTTTGAGTTTTTCCATAAAACCTATAATGGGGCTGATGTTCAACCCATAATTTAGATTCTGATATTTAAGTCGGTACAGGACAACATGTGGTTAGGAAACATTAAAGCTCTCTACCTCTGACAAATTCAAGCTAAGCTAATTTGCTATTAGTTCTGTGCCAACATCACCTATACAAAGTCACAATGATTGCTCTATAACTTTATCATTACTACTATTAAATACTAAACACATCTACTATTAAATAAATCACTCAGAATATAAAAATTTAAATCAAGACTCAAAAATTTAAATTCCATTTTTTTCTACCCTGCTAAATTGATCAGCATTACAATTACAACAGCTCCAATACTGGCATCTTGATTTGTGTTTTATTTTTCTCGGCATAGAGATGCTAGTACAATATCAGCTGAGCTGTGAATACACTTTTTAAGCCCCTAAGAGTTCCTTTATGTGTAGTACACAGATTTAATCATGAATCTGGTACATGGTAGAGGGACTGAGATTTGTTATTTGACTCTTCTCTGAAGAACTACTCTCACTCCTTCCATTTGTAGCATATTTCACATTTGTGCTCTTATCAATGGATCTTATGTACTGTAGCTTATTTCAGTAAAACATTAATATAGACTGTATAATACAGATCTCTCCAACTTGATGTAAACATTTTGTATTTATACTACCTATCAATGCAATAAAATACATTTCTATAAGTCCTTTCTCAGACTGCATAGTAACACCAGAAAATACTTTTTAGTACTACAATAATAATGTGCACAAAAAAGTTGAATAAACCACCATGTATTTGTACTGTATGCATTTGATTTGATTACAAGTATCCCTTACTAGCTGAACTAGAAAATAATGCTTCTAAAACAATATATTAAATTGAATAACCAGTCCCACATTTAACAATATTTAGACAGGATTTTAATAAACACATTTAGACAAGGTTATTAAGATAGGAAACCAGTTTTGTTAAGTTGAATTTTGTTAAGGAGTTGCATAAGAAACCCTTGATATGCTGTGAACCAGACAGGTAGCAGCATTTGAATAAAACTTAAAGGTAGATAATCAAGCAAATCATTTGAGTAATTGAAAGTGAAAATGACAAGGCACTATATAGGAATCAATGTGGTTTCCTCAGTAAGTAAAGCATGTGTTATTCTAACGTTGTGTAGAAGGCGCCTGCAAGATCTGGTAGTTGATGCAAAAAAAGTAAGATTGTTGTTGAAAATCACAGCAAGGTTTGCTAATGAGAGATCCAGTGTTGAGGAGTTCTTGAGGAGGCAGATCAGTTCAGTCTTGTCCAGATTGAGCTTCGGGTGATGTTTTGGTATTCAGGAAGAATCGTTACAGAAGCAGTTCAGAAACCCATTTTGAAACTTGAGAAGTGGATGTAGGCAATGAAAAATAAAACTGGGCATCTACAATGGGAAAAAATAAGTAAGTTTCCCCACCTCAAATTGAGTGGTCTGTATTTTTATCGTAGGTACACTTCAATTGTGAGAGACAAAATAAAAAAAAATCCAAGAAATAACATTGTATGTTTTTTAAATAATTTATTTGCTACAGAAACCAATTACATAGGTCAGACGTGTCCTGTAATTCTTGACCAAGTTTGCACACACTGTAGCAGGGATTTTGGCCCACTCCGCCATACAGATATTATCCAGATCTTTCAGGTTTTGAGGCTGTCACTTGGCAACATTAAGTTTCAGCTACCTATATACATTTTTCTATTGGTTTCAGGTCTGGAGACTGACTAGGCAACTCCAGAACTTTGAAATGCTTCTTACAGAGCAACTCCTTAGTTGCCCTGGCTTTGTGTTTTTGGGTCATTGTCTGGAACGGTCTATTTTCTTACTTAGTGAAGGAGGTTGTTGGCCAAAGTCTTACAATACATGACATCCATCCGCTCTTCAATACAGTGCACTCGTCCTGTCCCCTTTGCAAAAAACAGTCATCATGTATTTCTTCCATTTTCTAATAAATTGCACCCAACAGTTGCCTTCTCACCAAGTTGTTGCCTATTGCCCATCCCAACCTTGTGCAGGTCTACAATTTTGTCCCTCATCTCTTTAGACAGCTCTCTGGTCTTGGGTATGGTGGAGAGGATGGAGTGTGATTGACTAAGTGTGTGGACAGGTGTCTTTTATACAGGTAACAAGTTCAAACAGGTGCAGTTAATACAGTGACAATAATGAGAGCAGAATATGAGGGCTTCTTTAAGAAAAACTAACATGTCTGTGAGAGCCAGAATTATTGCTGGTTGGTAGGTGATCAAATATTTAATTTTATGCAATAAATTAAAAATCATACAATGTGATTTGTGAATGTGAATTGTAGATTCTGTCTCTCACAGTTGAAGTGTACCTACGATAAATATTACAGACCTCCCCATTGTTTGTATTATTTTATTTATATTGCAGTGGAAAACTTGCAGTCTATCAAATACTTATTTCCCCCATTGTATCTATGTAGCATTGATACAAGAAGCTATGAGATGTTGTCACTGAACCTAATGTACTGTAGGGGATCAGAAACTAATTTCTGAGGAACACCTGTAGTACTCATACTCTTATGAGGTGATGAAAGTGAACCTTGCAATGCTACCTGGTTGATTTGATTTCTTAGATATGAGGAAAATCTTGCAAGCACATGTAATCCATGCCCATGTAGCCCATGTTAGCAAGAGTGAAGATGAGAACCTGATGATTCAGAGTGTCACATGCAGCAGACAAATGAAAGTACTAAACTACTAAAGACATGCAATTTCCCTTGGCTCTATAATGTAGAAACTTCAGAGACTGCAGAGACTAGCCATGTAATCAGACTGGTTGGTTGAAAAATTGGAAATTCAAGTGCGTTTTACTTTTGAAGCTATTTTTAGATAACATGTATACAATATTACACTATATATCAGACTATTGTTAATCTTTTTATTACATTAATTACATCTCATTCTCATTCATTACATAATGATATTCTAATATAAATATTAATAAAATTCACTTATATATTGATAAATATTCACTATATTGATAAATAAAGATTGATGTGCTTTTTACCCAAGCAGACCTTCCATTTATTTGTACTTGTTTCTATATGTTGAGACTGAAGCTTGTTCATGTCCTCTAGCATTCCGTCCTCAACTATCTCGAGGTAGAAGTATTTCCACACAGCACTCCCGCTTTCTTTGCTAAAAACAATTTGCTTCACACACTCTGATTTTGCTTCAGGTGCCATTTCAGCATAACAGACCATTGCTACAATATTGGCAGCTGAATTATGCGTCAATGTCATCACCATATTGGTCCAGGCAACTTCTCATAATTCTCCAAGGTCAGAACTTTTTGTGTGCTCCTTGTGAATCAAAAGCCTTGAATATGAAAATGACCCAATAAAATTGGGTAAAAGTTAATTAGGTTATTTAACCAGAAAAAAACTGCAGTTCCTTGTTTCACTTCTCTTGTCTTGTCTTGACCTGTGTTGCTTGGACCAATATGGTGGACGTGTTGACGTGCTGCAGTAACAGGCTAAGGCAGACAATGAGACATTTATATACAGTAAACCTGAAATTATTCATATCCCTGGAAAATTTTGACTTAGTTATTTTTATTCAACGAGCAACCAGAAATGACACAGGACTCTCCCAGAAGGTCATATGATGAAGTACAAGAGGCATCATTGTGGACAGTACATATTCCTTCAGCTTTTAGTTACATCTGAACAAAAGTGGAATGTCCAAAATTATTCATACCTTTTGCTAACTGTCACAGTCTGTGGGAAAAGTCAAAGCTTTATAACATTTCAAATGGTCCAAGCTGTTCTAAAGCATCTTAATTAGCATGATTAATTGGCAGCAATTCTCTATATCTAAATGTTTTAGCACTGGCTACAGTGCAAATTGGGACTTTAGTGTTTAAGGTACTGGACTAGAAGGTCCAGGGTTCAAATCCCACTTCTGCCGCAGTTGGGACCCTGAGCAAGGCCTTTAACCCACAATTGATTGGACTGTAAGACTGTATTAATTGTAAGTCGCTCTGGATAAGGGCATCTGCCAAATAACATAAATATAAATGTAAATTATTATTATTATTTAAAAATACAAGACATTCCACAGTGTGAAAAATCTCAGATTATGTGGTCGTAAGACAAAAGTGACACCTGTGCTGGTCAGAATTATATTAAGAGAGAAGAAAAAGAATCCAAGGATCACCACCAATGCCATCCAGGTGAATCTCAGACAGTCCAATGGACACTGTACACTGCTGGGTTCCACAGACACAGACCAAGGAGGATGCCACTTCTCCAGAAAAGGCACACAAAAGTTCGCTTGGCCTTTGTACATGCTCATCTAAACAAAGAAGAAGACCATTGGTCTACTGTTTTTCATCCAGTGTACCAGGGAACCTAATCACAGTAAACGACACCATAAAAAAAAGCAATACATCAATATTCTCAACAACATCAGGAAGTCTGCAAAGAAACTTTGCCGTGGGTACCAGTGGATATTTCAGCATGACAACGGCCCAAAACACACAACAAAAGTTGTGAAGAAATGGGTAACGAAACAAAAAATTAACGCTAACGTTTTGCAGTGACCCAGCCAGAGTCCTGACTTGGATCCAAAAGAGAATCTGTGGAGGGAGCTGAAGATTAGGATGATGGGTGGGAGACCCTCCAGTCTGAAGGAATTGGAGCTCATCACTAAGGATTAATGGGCAAAAATACCCTTGGGGACATGCAAAAAAACTGATCAACATTTATGGAAAGTGTTTTGTTGCTGTAACAGCCAGTAAAGGATTTTCCATTGAGTACTGAGAAGGGTATGAATAATTTTGGACATAATAAATAAATAAAAAGTCATTTGAATAAAAATGACCAAGTCAAAATTTGCCATAGGTAATTCCGGACTTTACTGTCTATGGTTGCTAGATTGCACTGTGAAAGCCTTGGTAGAAGTAAATGTACAGTGCATCTGGAAAGTATTCACAGTGCTTTACTTTTTCCACATTTTGTTAAGTTACAGCCTTATTCCAAATAGTATTAAATTAATATTTTTCCTCAAAATTCTACACAAAATACCCCATTATGACCATGTGAAAGTGTCTTGAGTGTCACTCCATGTCTTGAGAGTTTTGAAAATTTATTAAAATTAAAAAACAAAGAAATCCTATTTACATAAGTATTCACAGCCTTTGCTTAATACTTTGTAGAACCACCTTTGGCAGCAACTACAGCCTCAAGTCTT
>JAVSBV010122386.1:0-18899 GCA_033117975.1 Parotocinclus spilosoma | reverse complement strand
AGTCATTTGTCTGTCTGTGGATCATTGCATTTCGGGCTCCGGTCCTAAGCGCCGGGGCTCCTGGAGATTTGCCGAGTTCGGGAACGGGCTCGCTAGATCTCCGGGACGCCTCGGACGCTGACAGATTGTGACACTAGAGAATAAGTAATAAATAAATAGTAAAGTAAGGAACAGTCAAGTAAAGCTAGGTCTGGTAAATTAAGTTTACATTCTCAGATATTTTGGATGTAATATTAAGATTATTAGAAACATTTATTTTTAATTCACTAATACTAATGAAAAGACAATTAATGAAGTCTAAATAAAAACATTTTAAACATTCAATTTAAAAATAAATAGGATCTTGGTGGTCTTTTTGGTGGAATTCACATGTGTTCGCTCCTTTTCAAAAAACTTGTGGGGAAAAAAGGTTTTCCACATTATTTTCCTGTTCTCCAAAGCATTTGAGTTGCAAAAATTTACAATTTTTACAATTTGCAGCTGGACTGATGAAGACAGGCTATTTTGTTTTTGACAGCAGTCTTTGCTGATAGTTTGTATTTTTTAAAGCAGATTTTTTTTTCACTAGCACATATTAAAACTAAATATTGTAGATCTCTAACTGTCGACATTGGTAACAAGGCAGCGAGTTCTGGGACAGGCAACATTACACTCTGCATGCTCTGGAGTAGGACTTATCATTGTGAATGGCACGCCATGCAGGCCTGTACTAGGTGAGTCAGGTTCAGTACATGGTTGAGAGATTTGGGGATCAAAAATTGATGAATGACGTGTATGGTGTTTGTAAATTATTTTCAAATATGCCCTAAAATATAAAGCACTTAGGATGTTTGTGAAAACAGTCTGATTTACGAAGGATTATACATAAATTTTCTGCTGCCCAGTCAGCCAATCAGAAACTAGAAGATAAACAGTTGGAATTAAATGATTAGTTAACAGATGTATCTATCTGGGCATACGTAGGGAGGACTGAGGGAATCTCCACGACAGACCTGATAAACAGTGTATGTAGCCTTGTGCTACAGACACATCAGTTGTGTAGTTTACATCTCAATTTCCTGTTAAAGATTCTCTATCCACACGCTATGCCAGTATGAGGAGGCAATGCAGCAAATGATTGTTGTACAAATAGTCATAAACATTGAGAAGTAGAAGGAATTTCTATACATTGTTAGATATCTACAGTATGTAAATGTAGTGTGCATCTTATTGACACTAGAATTTTGATGTATAATTTGTAGTATGGCAGTGCACTAACCAGGGAACTGGATCTGACCACAGGTTATAGTTTAAAAAATAAGGAATGAATTTAGAAACACCTTGTGTCTTTGCTCACACATACAGGCGTTAAATATCCTTCAATGCTGCTTTTCAGCTGGTTGCTCATAGCAACAAGCATCTTCTGTTTGTTGCACCTTCTTATTGCATTTCAAGTTGATGATGGATGCAGGAGAGGATGACAAACCTGTGTGACCTTTCACAAAGATATAAATAAAAACTGGTCATGTAATGATGATATTTTTTATAAGCAGTAATATATATTCAGATTTTCAGTGTTTTCTACTGGATACATTTTTAGGATTAAATGCTTGTTTATTGCCTGAAAGAATGTTTTCTGCTCTGATGTGGTTTCATATGTGTAGCTAATATTTTACCAAAATACACACATTTGACACACAAAAAAAAGTTGTGGTTACAGAACAGTTCAGAAAAACAATGAACGTCAATGTCTACTGTTTGCTGATGGAACTGACATATGAAAAGTTATGCTGTTTCTGTAATGCCATCAGCTGTTAGTCTTTTCACAGATGTTGTGCTATGATTGATCATATGTTCATCTTAGACAGAAAACATGTGCTAGTGTTTTGAAGAAATGCTTTGATATGGAGTTGGATTTTCCATTTAATGATTTTCCGTTAATGATTTCAATCTAGATTTTATGCTGCTCTCATAATCCCATGGATTGGTTCTTGAAATTTAAAGTTCCAAATTGATCATTGGCAGATCTTAGTGACACCTGCTACTTCTTAGATTTGCATAAGTTTCCCTCTTGCAAGTGTATATTTGCATTTTAAAATTGAGTTAGTGAATTATAAGAAGAAAAGTCCTATACAAGCAGAAATATAGAAACAAATGAAGAGATTACAAACTTTCAAGCACCACATATCTATATATCCATAAATCCACCCAATTATCTTAACTTTCTGCACCCACTGGTAATTTAAATGGCATTCAGTCCTATTTATGTTGTAACAATTACCACGAATATAGGACATAAACTGTAAATTGTACCAGCATAATCAGTTACAGTTACAGGTTGTTTTCATGTCCACTGCTCCATATCTCATTTGCTCTTGCACATCCAGAGCGTCTTACCACTAATATATATATTATTACAATTACAAATCTTACAATTCAACGGTAGGTTAAGGGCCTTGCTTATGGCAACTATGGCAGCTTGTTAGGGTACCAGTACTTTAACCGCTAGGCTACCACAGTCCCCAAATGCACATCCTCTCTGGTCTCGCTCCTTGCTGTCTATTCCCACTGTATTCGTGTAAAATCATACGAAAGGCTGAGTGGAACATTATTCTTAATTTAACTTAATTTATATATATAAATTAAGTTGAAGCAGTTCATCACAGAAGCTCATCTTGTCTGGTGCACTGACAAGATCAGCTGCTGTGATGTATTGATGTGTCTGAGTAGACCCCTCCTGCAAGACCCCGCCACTGCCACAAGGTGTCGACAAAGGAACTGCCACCAGGAAAAACAACAAAAGACAAAACACACACATGCAATGAAAACAAATGGTATGGGGTGAAAAAAACCCTTTTCAGGCCACACCCCTAACACTCTCACATTAAATAGTGAAAGCAAACACACACATTTGAACTTTGACATACATCAGTGAAAACTGTAAACATGAACAGGTAAAACACTGTAACATTATGTAGTTAAAACACACACATAAAATACACTTTTTTCTATGCATGAACTTCTCTTGTCAAACTAGTAGAAATAGGTTTACTTAACAGTTACTATGTTTTTATGTCTGCAATTGAAATAGTCTCTCAGGTGCATGCACGGTTCACTTTAATCTGAAGACATTTTACTTTACATGGAAGTCTAAAAGTCATGGCAAAATGAGCAACACATCACATTCTGCCTTATGAAATAAACTCCCTTAGCTACAGTAACTTTCTTCTGGGAGTTGATCTTTTAACCCTTTTCAGGAATTAAAACTTTGGTGATTTAACAAATCAATGCCGAAACAATGTTTTATTTAACAATTATTAAATTATTGAGTTAATAAAAAACTAAATATTGCAAAACATGACTAATACTTATTTAACAAGTCTGTAGACCTTGTTAAAGAATTCATGCTGCATGGAGACTTGTGTAAAATGTTAGATTTTGAATAAACAAGTTTTCTTTACTAGCAGTGTAAAACATGTTCATTTGAAAGAAATAAAAAAAATATATATATATATTTTTTTTATTTATTTATTTTTTTTCAATTTAATTTGGACTATAAGTGTCAATGCTACATCAGTATGGCCTTGTGCAAATGTTGATGTCAGTAAGTTTAAGTCAGTACGCTTGGAGGAATTTTATCCCATTCCTTCATACAGAACAGCTTAAACTCTGGAATGTTGGTGGATTTCCTCACATTAACTGCTTGCTTCATGTCTTTCCACAACTTTTTGATGGGATTAAGGTCAGTGACCATTCCAAAACATGACCTTTATTCTTCTTTAACCATTCTTTGGTAGAACGACTTGTTAATTGTTACATCAATGATGACAAGCCGTCCTGGCCCAGATGCAGCAAAACAGGCCCAAACTATGATACTACCACTACCATGTTTCAGAGATGGGATAAGGTTCTTATGCAGGAATTCAGTGTTTTCCTTTCTCCGAACAACGCTTTATTTTTTATGTTATTTTCTATTTTGGACTAATTCGTCCACAAAACATTCTTCAAATAGCCTTCGCACTTGTCCATGTGATCTTTAGCAAACTGCAGATGAACAGCAATGTTCTTCTTGAAGAACAGTGGCTTTCTCCTTACAACCCTGCCTTGCATACCATTGCTGTTCAGTGTTCTCCTGATGGTGGACTTGTGAACATTAGCCATTGTGAGAGAGGCATTCAGTTGCTTAGAAGTTACCCTGGGGTCCTTTGTGACCTTGCCTTGGTCTTGGAGTGATCTTTGTTGGCTGACCACTCCTGGGAGAGTAATAATAGTCTTGAATTTCCTCCATTTGTACACAATCTGGATTGATGGAGTCCAAACTCTTTAGAAATGATTTTGGAACCTTTTCCAGCCTGATGAGAATCAACAACTCTTTTTGTGAGGTCCTCAGAAATCTCCTTTGTTCGTGCCATGATACACTTCCACAAACGTGCTGCGAAGAGCAGACTTTGATAGTTCCCTGTTCTTTAAATAAACAAAGGCTGCCCACTCACTCCTAATTGTCATCCCATTGATTAAAAACACTGGACTCTAATTTCACCTTTTAAATTAACTGCTAATCCTAGAGGTTCACATACTTTACCACTCACATATGTAATATTTGATCATTTTCCTCAATAAATAAATGACCAAGTATCTACTTTTATCTACTATTGTGAAAATTTGATGATGTTTGAGGTCATATTTATGCAGAAATACAGAAAATTCTAAAGGGTTCACAAACTTTTGAGCACAACTGTGTTAAACTATTTTCACCTGGAATTTTTGGTTTTAACCAGGGGTGCCATTGTAACAATGTTGAATATTACAAATGGATGTTAAATATTACAAAGTCTTTGTAATGCATCACTGTGTTAACACAAGGTCATCTTTAAACATGTGATTAAATTATCATGAACATACACTAATTAGCCACTTCAACAAACCATCTCCTTGTTTCTGCAATCATTGTGGATTTGATGAGCTCCCTATAATTACAGACTGTAGGGACTGTTGCCCATTTCTTTTTCCACTTTTACTCTGTTCTCTAATGGTCAGGACCCCCACAGGACCAGCACAGATTAGCTACAGTTTGAGTGGTAGATCATTCAATGCAAATTCAAATTAAGTTTCTATGTGCATGTTTAGTTTCACAACTTGATGTGAGAGTGTTTTAAATGTTCTTATTTAAAGTTTTCACCATTGTATGCAACCTTAAAGTTTATATATGTGTAAGCTGAATTACAAATAATGTCCTCTCAAAAAAGCATGATGGCCACCAGTTAACATCTGTTGATTGGCTTACAGTGAGATAAAATAGGCACAATTTTCTGTTTTGTATCGGTCTAAACATGTTTGGTATTTAGCTCATGGGTGTTTGGATTTGACATAGCTTAATGTTGTTTTTGGATTTACTGTTGTGTTTCTAAACTAGTTGTGATCAATTTAATTTATTAAGTATTGTGTGTATGTTATTATTTTATTTTGAATTGGCTGTTGTGTTTATGAATTTGCTGTTGTGTTTCAGAAATTAATGTCATGTTTCCAGATTTGCCGTTGTGTCCCTGAACTTGTTGCCATACCATCATTATTTTGATTTGTTATCATGTTTTTGAATTTGCTGTCATATTTTACATTTTTTATGTTAATCTTGCCCTTTGGGTGTGTTACAAATATGATACTTTCATATTTGATTTTCATTTGATGTTATGATGGATGATATAATGTTCATTTCTTATTTTATTTAAGAGTCATGTGTGAGGTTTCTATATTTTATATTTTTCCTCTATTTTGAGGACTATAATGTAGTTACAAAAAAAACATGTTTACACTGTGATCAGGCATTTTATGGCATAAACTAAGAAGGCAATGGACCTTCTACAGACCATGCATTACTCTCTCGGCTCCTATGAAGGTATTAATACAAGAATGTGTGCAGAAACCCATTTTCCCATGGCAACCACAGTCGCATTTGATCGGCAACCCTGTGCCTCTGTGTTTGCGTCAGATATGTCAAGGGCCATTCTTAAGGAAGGAGCAAACAATGGTAGGGCAGCATAGCCATTTGTATTTACATGCTTTTGAGAAATCCCTCATATTCTGACATGCTGTTGTCACTGCCATTTGCCAATGGCAGAATCTCCAACAAGAAGAAACAACACTATGTTGACTATATAATATAATATAATATAATATAATATAATATAATATAATATAATATAATATAATATAATATAATATAATATAATATAAATAAAAAATGTTTTAGTCATATTTCATTCATAATGTCCTATATCATCTTAATTCCAAGTTGTTGTTTAACCTTTAAGTTTTTTAGAACCTTTTGTCAGATGTGTATGTGGTATAATGAAGTATGATTATAACCATTCCATATGTTTTTTAACTTAAAACTTAATACTTACAGTGTTGACCCTTTTTCATTAAGACTCTTGCAATTTGCTTTGGCATGCTGGATATCAGCTTATGGGCAAAATCTTGAATGGTGGAACTCATTTTTGCCTAATCAGTGCTTGGAGTTGTTCACAGTTTACGTTTCTTTTTTTGAGAATTGGCCACAGGTTCTCAATAGGATTAAGATCTAGGGAGTTTCCTGGCCATGGACCCAACATTTAAATGTTTTGTTCACCTAACCACTTGGTTATTACTTTTGCATTGTGACATGGTGCCCATCCCAAATTTGCTCCTTGATCATTGTGAGAAGTTGCTCTTGGAGAATGTTTGACCATTTCTTATTCATGCCAGTGGTCTTTGGCAAAGGTTAGGTTTCATCTCACTGTGCAGTCGAAGGCACTCTGGTGATGACCTGATCTTATAGCTGCATCCTCTTTAGGAAATGATCCTAAAGCTCGCTTGGCTTTCTTGGGCACCCTAAAGCCTTCTTCATTGCAATTGGATCACTCTCTTTGAATTTCTTGATCATTCAATATGTGGTTGATCAAGGTGCTATCTTACTAGCAGTAATGCCCTTGCTTGTGATTTTTTTATGTAACTCAATGATGACTGCATGTGCTTCCTTGGAGGTTACCATGGTGAACGGAAGAAAATTAAAAGGCAACACTACCCTTTTAAAGCAACCAGTCTGCTTTTGTGATAAGGTCATTTTCATGACAGGGAATGACTTTGCAATTAATAGCAATTATTTTTCATCTCTCATCACAATCTAGAGTTAATACAAATTGCCACTATAAAAACGGATGCAACTTTGTGAAAACCAAAATTTGTGCCATTCTCAAAACGTTTGGTCATGACTGTAAAGCTATTAGAAATATTCAGAGGTTTCCATCTAAGCAGAGACCAAAAATGACAGCCTTAAAGGCCTGCACCAACCACCACCTTCACAGCTTCGTTCCCCATGTCATCAGACTGCTAAACAAGGGCCCTTCCCACATAACTCACGTTTAGAGTCGTTACACACACACACACACACACACACACAATTTAGCTAGTACACACTTTTATTTTAACCCATTGCAGAATACATTTACCTTTACATTTACATATTTAATTTAATATTTTGATATACGTTTATAATATATGTATATTGTATATCCCGCTGATGGGTTGAGCACCACATCGCCACCACTGGCCCACCCGTGTACGCCCGGGCCAGACATTTGGATCCGGCCAAGCTCTCCATCGCAAAAGCCGAGTTCGACACAATGGAACGCCTTGGCATCGTATGTAGATCAAACAGTCCTTGGGCCTCACCCCTTCATATGGTGCAGAAACCAGGCGATGGGTGGCGTCCGTGCGGGGATTATCGTTGCCCTAATGATGCCACTATTCCAGAACTCTACCCGATCCCGCACATACAAGATTTTTCTGCTCGTCTGGCTGGTGCTGTCATCTTTTCCAAAGTGAATTTGGTCCGCGGATACCACAAGGTTCCCGTGCATCCTGCGGACATCACGAAAACTGCTGTGATCACCCTATTTGGCCTTTTCGAATTCCTTCGCATGCCTTTTGGTCTCAAGAATGCCGAGCAAACCTTCCAGCGCCTCATGGACAGTGTACTGCGTGACCTGCCATTTCTGTTTACGTACCTGGATGACATACTGATTGCCAGCACGTGCAGGTCAGAGCATTTGCAGCACCTCAAAGTTCTATTTGGGCGCCTGAAACAGCATGGCCTCATTATCAACACTGCAAAGTGCCAGTTCGGTTCACCCACCATCGACTTCCTTGGTCACCACATCTCCAGTGCTGGGGCTGTTCCCCTCCCTGCCAAAGTGGAGGCGATCCAGGGTTTGGCCCACCCCCTCACCATCACAGCTTTGCAGGAGTTCCTGGGCATGATACATTTTTACCACCAGTTCATCCCAAGAGCAGCCGGTCTCATGCGCCCCCTTTACGAACCTTCCAAACACCTGGTGGACTGGTCTGATGAGAGAGCTCAGGCTTTCCTGGCCTCTAAACGCGCGCTGGCGGAAGCTACCATGCTGGTACATCCAATTTCGGACGCACCCATTTCCATCACCACGGACGCATTGGATTATGCAGTGGGGCAGTGCATGAGCAGTGGGTCAATGGTGCTTGGCAACCGCTTGCATTCTTCAGTCGGCAACTCCGTCCTAACGAGCGCAAGTATAGCACTTTTGACTGCGAACTCCTTGCCCTGTTTCTGGCTATATGCCACTTCCATTTCCTTTTGGAGGGACGCCCGTTCACTGCGTTTGTTGACCACAAGCCACTTGTTTTCACTATGGCCAAGACTTCAGAACCATGGTCTGCTCGCCAACAAAGACAACTTGCTTTTGTCTCCGAATTCACTACCCACATCCAGCACATCGCTGGCAAGAGCAACCTCTCTCGCTCAGTTACAGCTGCCGTGCATCTTGGTGTCGACTACTCCGAGATGGCGGCTGACCAGTGTTCCGTCCTGGAGGTCCAGGCCCTCAGACATGCAGACACCAGCTTGCTGCTGGCGGTCATCCCTTTTAGTGAAGCTGGGGTGACACTTCTCTGCGACACCTCCACAGGCCAGCCCAGACCCATCGTCCCAGCCGGATGGCGTAGACGGGTTTTTGACGCCATTCATGGCCTTTCTCATCCTGGTACCAAGGCTTCGCAAAAACTGGTGGCATCAAAGTTTGTTTGGCGTGGCCTCAAGAATGATGTACGTGACTGGGCAAGTACTTGCGTGGACTGTCAGCATGCTAAAGTGCATCAACACATCAAAGCCCCTTTGGCAGAGTTTCCAGTTCCTGGGCGCCGTTTTGATCATGTACATGTGGACCTGGTGGGGCCCCTTCCTCCATCTCGGGGCTTTACGCATATCCTCACTATAATTGACCGAGCGACGAGGTGGCCGGAAGCCGTTCCTTTGTCTCTGACGACGTCAACGCAGATTGCGAACTCTTTTCTTAGCGTGTGGGTTGCTCATTTTGGGTTTCCATCCGACCTTTCTTCGGACCGGGGCTCACAGTTCACGTCATCATTCTGGAACTGCCTAGCTAGGGATCTTGGTGTCCGACTCCACCACACGACTGCATACCACCCTCAGGCTAATAGGTTGTGCGAGCGTTTCCATCGCTCCATGAAGGCTGCGCTTCGGGCCACCCTGAAGGATGACAATTGGGCAGACAAACTTCCGTGGGTTATGCTGGGCCTCCGCTCAGCGCCTAAGGAGGACCTCCAAGCCTCCTCGGCAGAATTTGTGTACGGCCAAGTGCTGCGGGTCCCTGGTGATTTCCTCCCAACAGCCACTGGCTCGTGGTCGGCCAGTCAGCAGCGCTCTGCCCTTCAAAAGTTCTCGAGGTCTTTTGTTCCTCTGTCCACCTCTCACCATGGACTGCAGCGTTCAGGGGTCCCTCACGCTCTGCACAAGGCGTGCTACGTTTTTGTTCGCCATGACGCTCACCGCACCCCTCTTCGCCCAGTTTACGATGGTCCGTTCCGAGTGATCACTCCAGGGGACAAGTTTTTCATTGTCAACTTAGGTGGCGCATGCGAAAGGATTTCCGTGGACCGTCTTAAACCTGCCCACCTGGACTTCAGCGAGCCTGTGGTTCTTGCGCAGCCTGCACGTCGGGGGCGTCCTCCGAATGCTGGAGCCCCAACCATGCCCATGCCTCCTGGTGACCCGGCGCCCTCTGTTCCTCGCCGCAGTCGGGTGTTACGCCCCCCTCGTCATTGGGACATGTCTGTGTTGGTGAATACTGGGGGGGGGCGGACGGACTACTGAACACTTTTGAGCAATATTCACACACATACACTGTTATGTGGCCATTCCGCTGGCCCTTTAAGCCAGACTGAGTCAAGGATTCTGTGTAGGTTCACTGATACGGAGTCGGTTCGTGCTTCGGTTCTTAAGCGGATTCAGTGTTTTCGTTGCGATTAGAAAATAAAGTTTCCCTCCTCTGGAGTTTTATTTTAAACTTCACTTTATCTCAGCGTTCCTGAACTCCCACAGAAGTTAATATGCTGTGATTGGTCCAGACGATGCCAGTGGCCATATAAATAACAAATCTAACAAATCTAAGCAAGACCCTTAAACCACCATTGCTTGAATTGTAAGACTATATAAGGGCGTCTGCTAAATTCCGTACATGTAAATTCTGTAAATGTAAATTCCGTAAATGTAGAGCAATATTTGGAATCGTCTAAGCAAAATGTATGTGGTTTACGTCTCTGCAGCATCACACAGCAATATTACTGCTGGTGCGAATGCAAACCATAAAAGTCCCTGGAATTTATGTAGTTCTTATTGAAGCTCTGAGGCTGTTAATGGAGTTAGCTCCTCCCATATTAGTCTCTAGGACTGTTTGGTGTGACAGCCGCATGTGACACCTAACCTTGCTGAAAGGACTTGAACCTGTCTCGTTGCAAATGTCAAAATACTGTGGCAATACCAGACCTGTTAAACACCTAAGAGTCAGAGACACAACATGAGATGTTGCATGCAATCAGTTTGAGATGGAAATGTGGACAGACAGATACTCCATCTCCCAGACTGAGACACTAGCGTTTCTGAGATGCAGGTGGTATCCAGTTTGCAATGTAATATTAGGGATCGTTAATGATTTGAACAAAATGCAGGAACTCTATTTTGTCCGGAACGGAGGTTGTTTCCAGGGTCTACTAATACACAAGCCTGGTTAGCCAGCTAGCTGGATACCTTTCACCATTTGGAGGGCCTCCAGTGACCACTGAGATTAGAAATCCTTCTGTTTGGTAAAATCACTTAAATGAAGCATTCGGTTGGTTCCTTGAGCAAGGGCTTTAGCTCACAATTGCTTGGATAGTAAAATTGTAATCAGCAGTCAGTCGCTCTGGCTAAGGCCATTTACCAAGTGGCCAAATGTCCATCTAAGGCTATGTTCCTATTACCAGACTGAAGAAGCCCAAATCTGATTGTCTTCCTTAATGTGAGACAAATCTGTTTTTTTTTTCAGAGCACACACGTATATATCTAATCTTTTCAAATTCTACCCAGTCCTGTTTATACGTGACCATCTAATTTAATGTTTAAGTGGCGGGGATAGCGAAGTAACTTACCTCATAAACATTTAAAATGATGTCTAGTGCAAACTAAAGTACAAGGCACATGTAGTGCAGTGTCAAACAAAGAAACAACCGAACAGAAATAGCTCAAAAGTGAGATCCCCCCAAAAACCAAAAAAACAAGGATGCAAACCACGGAAGTGCTCCTGTTAAAATAACTGCACATTTTTAACACGATTGCCTGTTAGTGTTGACTCGATTTCTATTGTTTACTTTGACTTTCGGAGTATAAAATATTGTGATAAATGTCTCATACCTATAGGTCACACTAAAGATACAAAAATCTCCAAAACAACCGGATTTGGACCACTACTTGTTTAATCCCTTAGGTATTTGAAGCTTTTTAAAGGGATTTGAAAAAGTATCTGAATTGCTGTCTCGATTATAGCTTTATATCTATGGTATCGCCCATCACTGGAGTTCAGCGTCTGATCTTCTGCTCTTCATGCTCCATTCATTCCTCCTCCTGTTCATCTTCAATGGGCGGCGTGAGGAGGCAATGCTCGCTCGCGACCGTCTCCACCGCCTCGACACGTTTAACTTCGCCTGCGCGCGGGTTTACATCGCATCTTCTTCACACCGCTTACAGATGAGGATTGATATGTTGCTCTGCCACGCCATGAAGGACGTGCCGTGTTCGACGCTTGATACCTATTCCGTTATATTAACCGATTTCGATTTGGACGTGGCAACTCTGTGGAAACATTAAATCACCCCAGCATATCGTGGAGCCTCGAAGGAACAGCGGGAATTCGGTCATCGACGAATTTATTCTAGGTACGTCCATTACACTGTTTATGTAAACACATATTCTAATGTATCTATTGTGGTATGCATTTGGAAGAAAAATGAACATTTCTGCAGCGCCGGGTAATTTGCGCTCCCAGGCAAAATGCCGTCTATTTAAAACCTTGCATAAGGGTTAACATTTCTTCCGTTTTGGGACAAACTATTTCTGGAAATAATAATGTTTGTTAATCGATGAAGCGATCATTTGAAAGTGAATAACAGTGTGCAGAATGCAGGCTAATAGAAGGGCTATGTTTCATACTACTGTTCTAAATAGTATGCCCAAATAGAACGCCCCCTAAGGTAACTATGGTAGGTTATGGCGGCGTAGCGTACTATTTTGAGACACTGTTTAGTATGGTAGTACCCTTTATTGGAAAATACCTACCTAAAATATTTTTTACATTTATTAATTAATTAAGTATCGTAACTGCTGGGGTATATTCAAACAGATATCATTTCTAAATAAATGATTATACTGTGTAGTGACTATTTTATTTGATTCAAACTTGGGGGCAACTTGCAGTTCTCACAGCTGTGAAGACCACCATGAATGAAGCACTTTTTTTTTTTTTTTTTACCAACTTTGGGCTCCCAAGGTTTAAGCAAATCGTTAATGGTTAAATTATAGGATCTAAGACCTACATTAATTAGTACAAAAGCATCTTTTGAGAGATAAGTAGCACATTTGAGTGAACAAACCTTACAGTAGGTTTCTTGTGAATGACTCTTTTGAATGAGTTGATTGAATGAATCGATTCCTAAACAGAAAAGCTTACCTTTAAAGAACTCACGTTTGACGTACTGACCTGTCATCAATCAAAGTCAATTTGTGCATAATATATTAAACGACTAAAGTAATGACTGCATTAATGGGCTACTGCAGACACATTTTCGTTGAAATATTGATTTATTCAGTTTAAGAAAAAATGGGCAATTTTGAGAATATGGGAGTACATGGGAATATTTTGAGAAGAAATTAGTTGTATTTCGAGAATCTGAAATTGTTGCCCTGTAGCCTAACAGAAAAAAATGAAGAACGCAGAGGATTTAATTAAATTTTTAAGGATTTAACCATCTAAATTCATCTAAACTATCTGCTTTTCACAGTATAATGATGCTCCCCCTCTGACAACTGGGCTTGAACATTTTCTGGGCAAAAAAAGTGTCTTTGAGTGCATTGTAGAGACATGTCTAGCAGTCAGTGATCTCTTACTAGTTGATACATTTAATGTATCAGAGGATTTAATTTGAAGAACGTAATTCCTTTAAGAAAGAAATACTAAATGACCTGGCACATCAGAATCAGATTGTAGAGAATAAAAACACAAACAGTTGTGCAAGAAACTATGTTTATTTAGAAGGAAGAATCACAAATTTGATATTCATTGTCTCATTGTGGAAGGATGAATGAATCGCAGACTGTAAGGCTGTTGATGGTTATGTCATCATGCCATTCAAGGAGGGCATGTCGTTTTATTGGAGACAATTAGAGTGATACTAAAAATGATCCAACCAGACAGAGTGGAACTGTGTGCAGAGTGCACAGAGTGCCCAGTGACTTCAACAGTGTCAGTACAGGAACTGCAGCCCCAACGTTTTATGGCACGTTGATTCATTTGATAAACCAAAGCCATATGGCATTGCAGTAAGTGGTGTCATTGATGGGTTTAGTCATCATGTCATGCAGATGAAAGCATATAATACAAATAACGACTCAAAGTTTGAGCAGTTCAGATTTATTCTTGAAACACTACGATTGTACGCATGAAATTATGAGATTCCTGAAGTCGTGGATGTCTCGACACGCTTAAACAGTGAACTTATTCTGCTTGATACTAAATCATCTAAATGCAGTCCCCATAACTGTTTTATCACCAAGTGTTTCCCACCAAGAGCACTGTTTTTCTAATCTCTCAATTGTTGTGCAGTTGGCTATATTGCCCAACACCATTGCCAAGATGTTTTCCATAATAACAAATTTGGTTAATATATCTTTTTAAGCAGTTGCACATATTGGGAATAAATTGTTAGACTTTCTGGAGAGATTTTTCTGAAGTTCGAGAAGTCAGCCATGCTCTGATTAACAGCTCGCTTAGGGGTTTCACCCCTTTGAGAGTTCATTATCACAAAGAGTAACTGTGCATCTACAAAGAGTGCAGTAAGGTCCAGAAAATGCCAGATTGTTTTTTCTTTATAATTCAGTATGCAAAGACTCACACTAGTGGGTACTAGCCAGTGAACATTGTTCATCTGGGTGTGGCTCAGAATGCTGTGTTAAAAGCTGTTTTTCCAGTGTTTTTTATGATTTAGTAAGTGCAGTGATACGTTTGATTAGATGATTTGCTACAATATTGAATTTCACCAAGCCTAATGAATGCTATAGACTCTTTAATAAACATTTTTTTGCTGCAGTTTATTCAAATTGCAGAGTCTTACAGCAGTCGTTAGGGCTTCATTAGAGAACACAAATACACAGCATAACAAGCCACCATCGCACTCGAACAATTACATATTATAGTCATGGGCATAGTTTTAAGGGTATTGGGGTGGTGGGGTAAGTGGGAGGTGTTTTCTTAAAATTTTTGAGGGGGTTAAAAATCCTGCTCGCAGCATTCTTGGGATTTTGTATTTTAAATGTGACTGTTAGATGTGACTGAAATTATTATCGTATTTAAATGTTATTTTTAGACTATGAAGGGTGTGTACTGTGAAGGGAGGAAGGCAAAGTTTGTGCTGTGTGCCCGACCCTTAATCATGGACAGCTGCTGCTGTGTTACCAGTTTAGCAATTTTGTTGGTAGATTTAGAGACTTTTTAGACCTCTCTAGTGAGTTATTTAAAAAACTTTTTAAAAAGCCCAAAATTTAGCCACTTTTTGTACACTTCATAGCTACTTCCAAAAGAAAAGAATTATCAAAACTGAAAATGAGTGAGAGGCACAGCTCGGTCTCTTTTCTGCTCTCAGAGATGAAGCAGCATTTATCCACATTGACAAAAAAACCTAACCAAGAAGGAGTTCGAATTTATTGAAACTTTATATGTATAAATATATTAATATGTAAGTAAATACAATATTAGAGCAAAATGATAAGTTTATTGGGGAACACAGTACCCGTGCATAATACATAACTATGTAAACTGTAAGTGTACATGTGAAAGAATGCTCTAGTTATCCTGTTAGATCGCCTCTTGTCTGGATACAAGATTAGATACCCCAAAGATGAAACCCACCCATCTTTCATTTGCATTTAAAACATGCTTTTTTTATTGTGTTGTGTCTTCTAAGCTGTAGAGTATCACAATTTTGTGGCAGGTGCATTAATTGACAGTATACAGTTACACACAAAATATTACAATATCCACACTTCATCCAGGATGTTCATCCAGATAAAGTAAAAAAAAAATCACAGCTATGATGCAAATATTAGCTGCCAAACTGGAACTTGCACATGAATGACCCCTCAAGTTGTAACTTTGAGTGGGGAGGTTAGCTTGACACCCGAGTTCCCAAGTTGAGCAGACCTTCAGCTTTTTTACCTTTTAATATTGCAGATAAGAGGACAGATTGAATAATGAATAATAAATTAAAAATTGTGCCTTGTACATTAATTGAAAAATGTGCCTATAATTAAATGAATACTTATAAGACTTAAAATTGGGCTTAACAGAGGCATGACTGAATGGCATAAATGTTTAGCTATTAAACAAAACTTACTTAGTGGCATATTTGTGGTTTGTTCATTTGCTATGGAGTACACAGCTAGGTGAACATCCTTATAATCTTACAGATAGACTGTAAATATACAGTTGTGTAGGGGTGCTCGGAGTGTGTAGTTAAAAACTATGTCAAGAAGGATAAAGTCATCAGTAGGGCATTATAATGGCATAAAATAAAGTGATTTAAAGCCTAAAGATGATGCGCTGGTGGTTTCTGATTTCCCTTGGGCTTGATAGTGCTACCAATCCAACAAATGGAATTGTTATAGACTTTACCATCCTCAAGTTCTTTGTGGAAGTCTGGTAAACCTGATCTCTGATTCTCTGTGTTCAGAGCCCAGGAGCCTAATGATTTTCATTTTTCGAGCTCACCCAGTTTTGCTCATCAGAACATCCTGATTTTAGTCAGGCAACACCGATACTGTGGCAGTCTTCAGTGAACATCCTTAAGGTATTCTGATGTTTATACTAAAACGTCCATGACTCAGCTGGTGTAATTAATTTGATTAAACATCTGTGCCATCTGTGTCATGGAGAGAAGCACAGATTGATTAAGGTCATTCTTAGAGAAAGATTTCTAAGGTATGGGCCACTATCTGCTACTTCTAATTTATTTTATTCTAGTCTGACAGAACTTTGGGTGAGAAGAGAAAACACAGTATTCACATAACGTCATTATAAATCCCTGCTGTGGATTACAAGCACATAAATCACTAAACTATGATGCAAGGTCTTTATATTCCATTTCATACTGGATATTTAATCAGTACAAGTGAATATGAAGGTCTTTGTATGATTAAAAATAATTTCGCCTGAAAAGTTACTTTAAGTTAGTTATCATTTTGTTAAATTTATTAGAGCCGTAAAATGTGATAAAAAATCGAATGAAGATCTTTTTTTACCCTGTAAAGCACACTTAGTTAGGACCTGTGTCTGAAATAAGTTTACAGTCTGCATAAGTTACAGAGCGCTATTAACTTCTAGTGAACAGAAATGATGATTAGTAAATGGTTTTGGACACTCCCTTATGTGGCTTATTACTGTGCGACACGAAATCTGTCATATGAACACATTAACACTTTAAAAGGTATTGTTCTGGTAAACACTGCAGCACTTTTTGGACAACTTGCCAGGCTTCATCATGGAAACTGTAAGGAATCTGCAGCAAACAAGTGCTGAAAATGAAATTTTTAAAGAGCTGTAAATTTCATTTTTTAAGTTTATTTTGAGTGTGAAGTGCTACTGGAGTGAAAAAACAAAAGATATTTGCCACATAACAGATTCTGACCACCTACAATCCTATACTATACATGCTCTGATAAAGGTATTACCCATGCTATTAAGGTTATTAAAATACTTAAACCATATGATATCTAGCCAGATAAATTAGCTGTTGTAATATAGCAGTTGTAATGACACAGGTAGTAACACAGACTCTTAGTACAGAAAGTTTTATTACACACAATGTAGAGAAAGGAGCAAGGTGTTAGATGCAGTGTAAGGCCATCTGAGAGGCAAACAGCAAAGGAATATTTGCCTTGTGACCTGGTGATCCATCAAGCTTGAAAAAAGCATTGTTTAGTCTCCAAATTGGTCCTGGATCATTTGTTGAAGTTGCTGTTCTACAATTATTTTATTGATATTCTACATATATTTTTGATACCATTAATTATCCATGGCAGTGTTCTTAGGCAACATTTTGAGTAAGCCTACTCCCCTAGATGAGAAACAACCCCACATATGAACGATCTCAGGATGCATCACTGTTGGCATGATACAGGACTTATTGTAACACTCACTGTTTCTTTACTCAGTCATTTTTCTGGATGTCAGAAGGGGGCTTCATCAGAAAATACCTTTAACCCCGTCCTCTGCAGTCCCTATACTGCAGATCGTCTGTCCTTGAACTTTTTCTGGGAGAGAAGTAGCATTTTTGCTGTCCTTCTGGACACAAGCAATCCTTCAAAAGCCTTCGTCCCCTTTGCCATTCCTGAACAGGCTCTGCACAGATGGTGACCTGATCTCGTAGCTGCATCTTCTTTAGGACATGGTCCTGATGCTTGCTTGACTTTCTTGGGTGCCCTGAAGATTTCTTTACTGCAATTGACTTACTTTTCTTGAAATCTTTGATTATTGGATAATTGGTTGATTGGCATGCTATCTTACAAGCAGCAATGTTCTTGCCTGTGAAACTCTTTTGATGCAATTCTAACAATGATGACTGCACAGGTTTCTTTGGAGGTAACCATGGTTTACAGAAGAAAACTGAAAAGCACCACTACTTTTTTAAAACAACAAGTCTGCTCTTCTAATCAGTATGACAGAGTGATATCAGCTGTCTTGTCCTTATTAACCCTTTCTCCTAAACTACTGAAATGGTGAAACTGAAATGATGTTAGCAGGTCACTTTGTAGGGCTGAAATGCAGTGGCTGGAATGCAGTAATTTTTGTCATGCGGTCATTTGTATGGCAGGAAAAGACTTTGAAATTAGCTGCAATTCTTTTGATCACACTTCACAATCTGGAGTCAAATTTAAACTTTGTAAAAACCAAAATTTGTGGCAATTTCAAAACCTTTGGCCACAGGTGTATTATATTACATGGTGTTGGGACAACGTCCAGATCGTGTGAACCGAATGTAATGCGGATGCCTACCTGTAATTACAGGTACTCCACGATTTACCCTGGGAATACATACCAACAAATCCATTTTATGTTGAATTTCCATCAGAAAATGGGTAGTACCTGTATTTGTGGTCTAATATGTGCAAGAACAGTTTACAAACAACACTACAAACTATATATACAGTGCATCCGGAAAGTATTCACAGCTCTTCACTTTTTCCACATTTTGTTACGTTACAGCTTTATTCCAAATTGTATTAAATTAATCTCTTTCCTCAAAATTCT